>CM068322.1:33097938-33140438 GCA_034766995.1 Acanthacorydalis orientalis | reverse complement strand
TATAAAATTAAATAAATAACAATAAACTGAAACGCATCTGCGTTTTTCGGGTCGTTTTCAATGTTCAGACGACAAATATTTATTCGTAGTGGAATTACGGCGTCCTTACACAAATTCCAATGAACGATCTTTCAACATAAATTTTCACGAAGTATGAATAATAGTCCCGTGAAAAATATCCAACCAGAAGAAGTATATTGATAATACTGGGACTTAAAGAAAATTGAAATTGCAGATGTGTTCGTATCTCGAGCCGCACAAAAATAAATATAAAAGGAAATTTTCCAATAAATATGACCGTGGGTCTTAGAATTCTGACGGGACTACGCCGTGAAAGTGCAGTAATTTTTTTCCCTGACACAGAAATATAATCCACTCACGAAAGTCGTACTTTATATACATATGCGGCGTTTTTTGTCGTCTGTGGCTTTTTGCGTTGCGGCGTGGTGTTGTAGAAAAACGGATTTCAACGTTTTCATTAGTATGGTTATATATGAGTTTGTTGAAAGTGAAAGCTTTCGAAGGAGTAGGAAATAAAAACTTATCAATTGGAATAAAAAAATAAAGTTAAAAAATATTTTGTTAAAATAAATTGTATCAGGCGATAGACTGCAAGTTATAGAAGTAAATTAGAAATGTATTGTTACATTAATTTGTATTTCGATTGAATCTATTTTGTTGCTTATGTTTTTTTGTCTATGCTGATTTTTTTGTTTATATTTCAGACGATTCGAAATTTGTACAAATATAGAATTCTTAATGAATTTTTCATAAAAAAAATTGAATACATTTAAATCCAAAAAATATCAGTCATTATTTTGTATAACTCGACATATTCTGTCGAGTAATTGTCGACTTTGTCGATGAAGTTGATATGAATTTTCGGACTTCTTTTAATAATTTTTGCATGTTTTATGCAGCACAACATCTTCTTCCAAAGCTGAACGAATTATTCTCTGTGACTTCTCAAATAAAACAAAACGTTTAATAGGTTAACAGTACTCACACCAAAAGCATCGTTTAGTTTACGAGCAGTTTCTAGCGCTTTACCACCCGATTTAACTCATACAAAAAATACTCTTATTTGCTTCATTTCCATCTTTAATTCAATATCACAATTATAATAATAAAATCGAAGTCGATGCTACCAAAATACAGACCGGAAAATGAACGTTAAAATGATATCGACATGAACACAATGAAATATCACTTTCATTGAAAAAATAAAGCTGGAATTCATAAGACAAAAACCGCAATTAGTTTCCTACCAACCAAATGGAAGGGGTTATTGCATACGTTTCATATTCCAGTTGAAAAAAAATGCTACCAAAGCTACTGGAATAACTTGTTAAGTTCTGAGGAAAGTGTTGTGATGCATAAAACATGCAATAAATGATAAAACAGTGGAAGCGATCCGAAAATGTATTATGGCTTCATCGACTCAAATTCGCCATCTTTTTTCTACAGGGGATTCGTTAAGTGTACTCGTCATCGCCTAGAATTAATTAAGCACACCAGTGCACATTCTCAAGATAAAACAAACCTTTTAAGCGGTTAAACATTTTTAATCTGATAAACCGATTGTGCAACGTAAAAGAAAAACCAATTGTGAAAGAGAATTTAGCCACATTGCCAGAACTGTACGATAAAACTAATATTAACGATCAAAAGGCTACCATTTTGTATCCTGTCATTATATCCTGATATTATTTATCAGGACCGAATCAGTTTTATAAAACCGATTGTGTAAAACATAAGTTGTAATTTTTAAGTAAACCGGCGGACGAGAAGTATTAACAGGATAATTCGAATATCGATAAGAGGTGAAATTCATTCGATGAGCTCACGCATCAGGAAAATCCTCATTAAGCATACAGACAGTTCGTGCGTGTGTTCTCTGAATGATATACGAACGATGCGGCAAATAAATTTTCACCCATGCAAATTTATGTTTTCAATTAATTGAAAGATTTTCAACCGACGGCGGATAATCAACGGGCGAGGCCGCGCTTCCGCGCTGGATAAGAGACGTTGACCTTTCATAATATCCGTCGAAACAAGCACTAGAATTGAAAGAACATCCGTTTTTCAATTCAATTAAATGTTATTAATTTGTATTGACTATCCCTTATGAAAAGTATACAGTTATCTGTCTGAAAAACTCGTCTCCGTTCCTTTCAAAATCCACAATTGTTTGCAAATACAGTTCATACATTATTATCCTTATAACCCACTTTTCGTTCGAACTTATCCGGCTTTGACGGTAACGAAAATAAAGATTCGAGAGGGTACAAAAAAAAAAAAACCGATACAATTGGTAAGAGTCGGCGTCGTCTCGTAGACATGAAAACAGTTTTTGAGTAGCGCTTACACTTGAGAGAGCGTCCCTTAAAAAATATACTGCTATGTGGGAGAATGTTCTCGGTTCACATTCGCATCGCACGTTTTCTCTTTCCGCTCGACGTTTCTATAGACTAATCTTCGGCAGATGCTAGACGGAAAACCGATCGTATGATGAGAAAATAATCAACGGATATAGAGATGAGATTGTTGTCGCAGTTCGCGTTACTTGTTTGAGGATATTATTTTCTGATTATCGATAAAAAATATATGTTTATACGCACTCGAGCGGAAATCAATTCGGGATAAAAAAAAACATCAGCCACAATATGTATGCATTGTCGAATAATCTGAAGTTTTAGATTCAGGGGAAATATTTCTATATAATGTCGGTTCATTTTTACACATACACATATATATATATATATACATATGTGTGTGTGTATATGTGAGTGTGTATATATATATATATATATATATGTGTGTGTATATCACCTCATGATATCATTTTTCACGTGTAACCAAAAAAAAATCCCCATCCCTATACTATATTTTGGGAAATAAAAAAATATGAAAACATTATAAAAAAAAAAAACAAAATATTAATGTTTTAAACTCCTTCGTTCTTTTTGCGCCACACTGTATTTTAAACAGATTTCATTTTTTTACCACTTGTCAGAAAAAAAAACGTTCGGTATACAAAAAATATCCGAAGATATGTCTTAAAAAAAAACTATTTGAATATGTTTCGAAAACACGAATTTTTTTTATTTGAATGGAAGACCATTCGAGTGATGTTAATCTTCATCTTTAAAGGCCGTTTTGAAATTTACATCTATCCAACATTACTGAGAAAAATAGCCATACATTCATATAAAAAGAATAATTTTTTATTTCAAACACTGACAAAAATACTTTATCATTTTTTTAAAAATATTTCTCTTTCATTTACATATATATATATATATATATATATATATATATATATATATATATATATATATGCGAAGAAATCCGTCCAAGTTACAATAACCATTCTCTAGAATTACAATAGGAAAATGTGTCAGATAAAAATGACCCTCTACTTTTTTATTTATGTTCGTGTATAAATGTGTGAATATATATATATATATATATATATATATATATGTGTATGTGTGTGTGTGTGTGTGTGTATGTATGTATGTATGTATGTATATGTATCGACCCGTAATAAAATTTTCGTAATGCATATAAAATATTCAATACATCATTGAATGTGAATGTAGAGTACCGGTTACGAAATAGAAAAAAAATTGTTGGAAATTGAATTGGGTATGGAGTGAAGTACTGACAGAATTATGACGTTTCATAAAACAGTTCTTTTTTTTCCTCAAAGTACGTTCGGGCTTACACGAAATGAGACAAGTAAATACTAAAAATAGTCAGGTATGTATTGGTAACACTGACACTGTCCGATCTATTTGTAGGTAATTGAGTGATGTTTTTAACTGGATCGTCGTCACGTTATAAATACCACATTTCTAAGGTCAGCGCGGTCGAAGCCGGCCTGTCATCTTGTTGAAATGACGATTAGCTCCGCACACCCACACCCACGTTCCCTGTACTCGTATGCAGAGCGTATATGGTCGGAGTGAGTTTTTAGATATTGTTATCGACGCTTTCCTTTCGTTTCAAATATTTACCGATCTTTTGAAAATTGATTAATACATAATTTATATTCCAGAAATGACTTGTTGATTAATCATACAAACCGTGAAAAAATCTGATTAAAAATGTTCAGTAAATGATTACTGAATCTTTTTGATTACTTTTTATAAACATTTCGATGACTATTTGTAAAAGGTTTTTTTTATTTAATTCAAACAAAGTTTGAAAATTTTTATTATCACCTTTTAGTTCCTGATTCAGTTTTCTATACAGAGAAAGGTTGATTGGTTCATTATTAGGGTTTTAGGGTGCTTTGACGGTTAAGGTCATTAGTGCCTAAAGTACAGAGAAATATGCACATTCATCAATCTTTTAAACCCGGACGTGTATCTAGGAATCCATTAATGTTTTCCAAACAAATTATGGTATCAGAGCGCTATCTTTTAGATGATATATTTAAAGGTCACTAATGTTATATTAAGGAACGGGTTTAAAATATTGAGGATGTATAATTTGTGTTAATAAAACTCAAGAATTATTATAAAATATATAAAATAATCAAAAGAAGATTTATTGTGTCCAAAAACTACAGATTTAGTGAACGAATATTTTATTTAATTTATAAATATTTTTATAAATTATGTCATAAAAATAAACTAAAGCTCGTTCTCATCTAACAAATAACATAAATTAATGAATAACGAGTATATGCACAAATAATCTGTTAAATGTAAGCTTTGAAATTTTTATCGAAAAAAATTACAAAAATTAACAACAAAATAGAATGTTAAAATGTGTAAGAATTTCTTTACTCGATAGCTTCAGTGAATACAATATTTTGTATAAATTTCTCATCAGTTTTACACTGAAATCGTTACCCTCTTTCGTTGTACACCGTAAGAGAAATAAATACATGTGACTGATGTCAACCAATCAGAACAGAGACCACCTGATCGATAACAACCAATAAAATTTCGAAGAAGTGTGCACGGGACTGATATTTAATTATAGAGACAAAAATTTCACTGAGCAGATAAATATATATATATATATGTTATATATATATATATATATATATATATATATATCTTTCAAAAATATATAGATTATATCTAAAAAACGATTCATAGTTAATTCAAAACAAACACTGGACATTTTTCTTGAGCAGGAAATTTCGTTTAATTCAAATTTTTGTAAGGAGAAGTATACAAATTCATCAAATAGACTTATTTAGACTAATTATTATATGAATAAAATGTTGCACGGATGATTTTTTCACTCATTAAATATTTCTCTGTTCATTTAATACATTTTTAAATAAATGTGTACACTGACGATGACATTTTCATCGAAATACTTATAAACAACAACCTCAGCTGATCAATAATCAATTAATGGACATCTGAAGAGATTCCGTATTACGCGGAATATAAGACGACCGAAATTACAAGATGAGTCCCAGTTTATTTCCAAAGGGACCGAGAAAATCTTTGAAAGAATTTTTCACGATCCCGATCACAAGACGACACGCTGTTCTTCTCAAAGAAAACGATAAAAAAATGTCGATTTTCGTTTTAATCGAAAGTATTATCTGCAAAAATTATATAAATACATATTTAAATCGTCTACAGTGGCGTGGCAGCCTGAACTTCTGAAGATCCGAGTATAAGACGATCCTTGTGTTTTAATGAAAAACTGTTGGAAAAACTCGTCTTATGTTCGGGTTAGTGTAGCAGTGACTTATAATGTTTGGTGATTTGATAGGAGAGACAAAATTCATTTCTGAAAGTGAATTTAGTTACAATATCAAAAATATATTATGAATTTTTTTAAGAGATAATTTCAGTTCAGGCTGTAAAAGAACTTATTGCTAAGATTTTGTGTGTAATTTTTCTAGAAATGATTTTCTATATTTTGGTCTTTTTATAAATTGCAATTCCTTTAATACTCTAATATTTTTCTGTATTAATAGGTTATTTAAATTATATATATATATATATATATATAAATACTATTAAATGTAATCCATCAAGTTTCCATTCTTGTAAGTGGAATGAATACAATATGAAAAATGAATAAAGCGCAGTTAATCTTAATGCACTAGAATTAAAACACGACGAACGCACTTCAAACGAGTTTCACAATATGATATAAGAATAGTTCCTTTGATGTTACAAATAAAACTCGAAAGGAAAATGAATGAGTGACAATGAAATCTGTCGAACGGAATTAGATAAACGTGGCCACTGTTATATTGAAATTTATTTTCTAACCTAAAACATTCAGAAATCCACTTTGATGATCGATATTGGCATCTGAATGTTTATAAGCGATTGTTTATAACATCGAAACATCATTAGGTGTACAGATTAATTCTGTGCTTTTTTTTACAGATAATGGAAAACATTTCAGTCCTAGAAATGTCACTCATTATTTTCTATCTTTGCTCTATCCGTCGAGTAACTGACAAAACCCTTTATCGAAAAATGAAGACGGGTTTGAGACGATGAAGTCCTAATGAATTTTCTCTCTTCGACTGTTTAACACTTTTTGCATATTTTCCTGTATCACAAAATCTTCCTCTAAAGTTGTAAAAAAATTTTCCATGGGTTTATGAGCATTTTTTCAACTGGAATACGAAAGCATGCAATACTTAATTTGCTAGTTTTCAAGCGCCATCGTTTTCACTACTGTTTTGTGAGGTTATGCCAACTGCTTGGCCAAGGTATATAATATTTTTAAATTTAAATGTTGGCACTTCAAAATCCTAAAACGACGAGAAAATATTTCAATTCAAAACAGAGTTATGATTGATTTAACGTAAAAGCACTCGATGAATTTTTACACCTAATATATTTGAATAATAGCAGTGTTTAAAGATTTTTCAATTTCTAAACAAATAACCTCTTTCAAAAAAAACCTTATTACAAAAATATTATCAATATTTCTATTTAATAAGTGTTGCTGAAAAGTTAATCAGGACTTCCATATTTATAGACTTTGAATTTAATAATAAATTTGAAACGGTTCACTCAAGAACATACTTTCGACTGAATCTATTAATCTACAAAAGTTTAAAAAAAATATACAACTCTTACTGATAGTTTGGAATCTGTCGAGATTTTTAAACTTTACACCAACAGTATTAGAGTAAGGTCTTAGGTTAAACTGCCTGTAGCAGTTGACAGTGTTCAAGATCCCTGTCATGTGCAAATACACCTACGAAAGTTAACTCTCCAGTGCTGTGGTCTATATGTCCTAATATGTTGACTTTCAGACGTCATCATGTTCACTACCGTTTTGTGAGTTTATACCAACTGTTTGAACAAAATATATAGTGTTTTTAAATTATAAGATTGGCATTTCAATATCTTAAAACGACAAGAAAATATTTTAATTTAAAACAGAGTTATGATTGATTGAACTTAAAGGCACAGCAGTAGTTTTTATACCTAATAGAATCTATTATATTCCATAATTTTATTGAGAAAACACATTAAATTGTTCAGTAAATTGAATTGAACATACTTTATTTGTTTTTTGCAAACCATAATATTTTATAAATTAAGTGAATTTCATAAATATTTCAATTGCAATTTACTGTTATTTTCTCCAATTCATCAATACAGTCATACTAATGGCCATCAATTTAGATTCTTGGAAAATATCCAACGAAAGCAATACAAAGACAAAAACTCGGAAGTAACTAAACGCTTTTTGTTTACTGATTCTATTTAGAAAATAAGTACCCACATCAATTTACTTACTTTATACTCATATTATATATATATATATATATATATATATATATATAATATGAGTATAGAGTATAAATGGTACAAGTTTAACATTTAAATGAAGTTCGAGTGATATTTGACATAACATTTGTTTTTGCTCGATGTCTCCCATAACGCATCATTTAGCTTTCGTTCAACCCGTACAACGACAAAATCGTGTCTGACATTAAATTTAATGAATTGTATGCACGGAAAGGTTGACTCTCGCTATTGATTTTAATAAAATTTGTTTGACATAACGGAGGAAAAAATCAGTTCGTGACCTCAACAAATATTTGCGAGGCGTACACAGTGAAATTAACTTTGTTACAAAACTGTGACAACCTATAGTCCTGATGAAATTTCAGACAGTTATTTATGGAATTTGTTGACTTTTCATATATAAATACATATATATATATATATATATATATATATATACACAAATTCAATTTATAAAATTGTTGTTTCGCACGCATTGTCTTAAGGAATTATATTATTGTTAATGTGATAACTTATTTATGTTTTAGTTTATCTATTCTTTTTTTAGGAATACGTCTCGTCGTTTTAGGATTTTGAAGTGCCAATCTTAAAATTTGAAAACTATATATATATATATATATATATATATATATATATATATATATATATATATATATATATGTATATCTTGGCCAAGCAGTTGGTATAACCTCACAAAATTATAATGAACACGATGACTTCAGATTAGGTATTGCACACTTTTGGCATCCAAGTTGAAAAAAAATGCTGCCAAGTGAATTGTTCAGCCTTGGGGAAATGTATTGTGACATATAAAAGTGCCAAAATAGTAGAAGAAAGAAAAATCATTGAGATTTCAACGACTTAAATCTGTCATTTTTTTCAAAACGCCCCCTATTCGCTTCCCTCACCGACTTTCTTGAGTATAATCAAGCTAATCTACTTAAAAAGAATAGAAAAATTAAAATCAATTGTACTTTTCCCAGATATTCACTATTTGAGATTAACAACTACGATCACAACAAGATTGAAAAACCAACACAAGCAAAAGCCTGTTGTCAGAGTCTCAGACCTTCAGGTACAGCCAACAACACCAAGATGATCAAACACCTCGAATACATGAACAAAATAAAATCAATTGAAATAGAAGACAACAAAACATTTCTTAGAAAGAATATTTCTATTTTATTAAAAAAATATTTAGAAATTTGGAAGTATAAACAGTAAAAACGAGAAATTCATAAAATAAAAAATACTTCTCTATAAAATAAAAAAAGAGTTCTGGACCACTTAAAACAGCTAGGAAAATCAAAAAAGAGAAAAACTTATATGCATTTGAAGGTCATGAATCACAATTCTTTTTCTATCAATCTAATAGTTTATGGAGTTAAAAATATATTAATTTGTGGAGGTGAATATATCCACAGTATCAGAACTGTTTCATATTTTTTTATGATATTTTACAATTCGTACTTAAATTTAAAATATTTTTATTAATAATAAACTAATATCTCTTATATGAAGTCAATTGCAGCTTTTATTTACATTCCAAATCGATTTTCAACTAAAACCTGAAAATATTTTCAAGAATTAATTACACAATTCTCATTAACAGTAATTATCATTTTAATTTATATATCTCCCTCGGAATTCAGTCATAGCTGTATAATATAATGATTAATTAATCAGCCGATTGTGACAATTAAATACAACAGCAACAACAAACTGCGACATGTCACGAAAAGTTATTAAAACATAATATAATCTCATGTCAGACATCAAACTTGAAAATAATCTACGCAGAGAAATAACGAAAACGACTTCATGTCCAAAAGCTGTTAGAAAATCAACCATTTTCTATAATAGGTTTTTTCGGATATTTTTTTCTCTTAAATTGTGTCATAAGGGAATAAAAACGTAGTAGTATGCGTATGTGACTATATTTAAAAAATGTTTAGTTATATATTTATCTTGATGTTATGTTCCTTCGCAACAGAATGTTTCTCCAGGTCGTACAAATCTTGTAATCAAGTACGTTGAAGTTCATACGGTGTAAAATGAGAATGAATAAAGCCGTTTAAAGCCAGTCAGTTCGAAAATAAATAGATTGTGTAAAAAATGTGGATAGTTTGAGAGAATTGTATTTGTTTATAAAATTAATTAACCGCAGTATGTGATTTTTATTCTCTGCAGTACTCAATATTCGATTAAAATAAACATCTATTCAATCTTCATCTCGTGTCGATGCAGACTTGATGAAAATTTGCTGAAAATTAATATAAGTGAAACGAGTGTAATCACGGGAAAAGCTCCTCGTAAAGAAATACACTGCACGTGTAACATTTTTACACAGTATTTCCGTGGCTCTTCATAGTCATTATTTGCATATGTAACATGGCCGATCGATGTATGTACTAAAAATAACCATTGCCATTGAAACATTACATATGTAAATCAGGTGTTTTTTTTTCCAAACGGCTCTCTGAATCGAACTGAAAACGTTCTACATGTCCGCGCATGAATACATAAACTTGTTTAGGTTCTGTAACGTTCGCTTGATATCGTGCAAACGTTTCAGATTATTTTATAATCTACATATTGGTTACATTGGATTTAATGAAAATTGGGTACTTTTTTGAATCATATAAAATAATTATCGTCGATCACAACGTTCAATACATATTATGTTGAAAAAGAACCGAAAAACTATATCTGTTTACTGAAACGAATTCAGTTTCCATATTATACAGGATTTTCCAATAAGGACACATTTTTTAATTTTAAATAAAACACAGAATTCGCGCTGAAATCTCAATTTTCTCTGTTTTAAATAATAGTTGAGAGTGTGCTATACATAAATGAAAAATAATATCGTGTAAGTGACCGCCTCGTTCTTTCTTACAAGTGACTATTCTTTTGTTAAAATTTTCAATGACATTTCTACACAACTGGACCTCTATCTCATCAATTACTCTTTAGATTTCACCTTTTAGGCCCAAAATTGTTTTAGGTTTATTGGTGTACACCTGTCCTTTAACGTGATCCCAAAGAAACTAGTCCGATGGTGTTAAATCGCAGGATCTAGATGACCAATCAATGTGTCCATTTCTGGAAATAACGCTACCACAAAAGTTCGTCCTTAATAAATCAATTGTTTCACCAGCTGTATGTCTTCTTGCACCGTCTTGCTGGAACCACATGTCCTCCAGATCAATATTATCCATTTCTGTACCCATTTAATTGGTTATCATGTTTCGGTATCTTTCTCCATTCACAGTAATCGCTTACCAGCCTGATTCTCAAAAGAGTAAGGATCAATGACTCCATTAGACTAAAGTGTGCATAAAACAGTGACTATTTCTTATGCAGTGATTTCTCAACGATCATCCTCGGATTTTCTTCCCCCTATATTACTCATTAATTGAAGAATTGTTGATTCAGATGAACGAATATGTGAATAAACGAGAATAAATATTGTGGCACTTTATGAAATTTATTTTTTACAGAGCGACCATTTAATAATACATCTGTATTAATTTAGTGTGTTATTTTGTTGTATACGAAGTCATAACTAAAAATGGTAAGGTCCAAAGTTAGCAAATGTCAAAAAGATACAACTGTCAATTATACAACTGTCAATAGAACCTCTTAAAAATAGCGTTTCTATTGGAAAACCCTTTATAAACTTTATTTCTTTAATTATTTGAGTAATGTATATCTTTTTTTATATAATTTGTACTCTTTTGAATTAATCTCTTCTTTAGAAAAAATCTTTACGTTTTATTTGGGGCAAATAGTTTATTTGTCAATGTGAATTTAGTCACAGTATCAGAAATGTGCTCTCAAAAATTTGTTATTTAAGAAATACTTTTCCATTGTTCATTTCAAAAATAAATATTAGGTGTGAAAATAATTCAGTGCCTTGGAAAACTGTTTAGAAACGTCATTTCTTTATTTATTCGAGTATTATATTTCTTTTCTTTTTATAATCTGTAGTCTTTTGAATTAATCTCTGTTAGAAAAAGTATTTATGGTTTATGTGGTGCAAATAGTTCACCTGTGAATGTGAATTTAATCACAGTATCAGTAAAATGTACTTTGAAAAATTCTTTATTTAAGGAATCCTTTTTCATTGTTCATTTCAAATATAAATATTTGGTGTGAAAATAATTCAGTACCTTTAATTTGAACCAATCATATCTCTATTTCAAATTAAATTATTTTCATTTCGTTTTAAGATTTTGTTGAGTTCTTCTAGAAACGACGAAGCAAATTTGTCCACAATGCTAATAAATTATAATTGTGATTGTAAATGTATTTTTGTACCTGATAACAAAAGTTCCAATAACAACAAAATTAATCATATTTTACTGATTCTCGTCTACAGTTTATTCAATCAAATATTTTAACTTTAAAATTAAAACCCAAGCTGCCGAATCGGAGAGAATGATTTGATTAGATTTGAGGAAGGTTTAATGGTACATAAAACATGTACAAAATCCTTAAACAGTGGAAGAGGTCCGAAAACGTACTGACGTCTTTATCAACATGAAACCGCCATCTTTTTTTCACCAACAGATTCGTCGGTTACCTGATAGATGAAGTAAAATTATATGAAATAATGGAGGATGTTTCGAGGATTTAAATGTATTCCATTTTTCCGTAAACATTCATTGTCTATTAATCTATACACTAAATATATATTAGCAAGTTTTAATTCATTTCAGATCGAAATAATATTTAGTAGATAAAGTTTTAAACATTTGTAGAATGTTCTGATATAAATTGCATCGTCAAAACTATGTAATTTGGTAGCGAGGCACGGCGATCCACACTTGACTCTGACAAAGCCACTGGTTACGTTTGAAACCGACGTTAATTTATTGTATGCCCTGTTTTTTTTTCTGTGTAGCACTCTGTTTGGTTTATTTTCAACGCTATTACTTGTGAAACAATCTAATATAACTGGAACAATAATACAACTCAACCGTTATTACTCGCCACTTGAAAAACTTTAATGCATGACAATGTAAAGCTGAAGCACGCTAGAACTGAAATAAAAAAAGATCCGTTCGCGAACGACCATATATATAAAATATCTGTAATTACAGTGATAAAATACAATTTTACGTTTGGATATGGTGGCCGTAAAAGTAATATCCGTCTACACTGTGACTCAATGTTGAATGACACGCCGCCACTATCGAGCAAAAAACGACCACGCCGCTGACACACACACACACACACATGCACACACACACACAGAGACAAAGATATATATTTCATAACAATCTCGATGTCATAAAAGCATACATTTTATGATTTTATTTCACCGGTAACATGCAGAAAATGGCTAGTTTATCTGCCGTTACAACATTGATTTCGTATAACGTCGTTGCATATGTATATGCGAGCTTAATAGTAACCAAACGCGACTTTGTGTCTCCTTTATAGGATCGTAAATTGATAATGGCGGACGACAAAATATCCACACATCCATCCGAGTTTTATGTTAATACAGTCGCGTTTTAATGTTCCATTTCACTAAATATGAGATAAAAATATTCGTTATTAACTCTCTCTCTCTCTCTCTCTCTATATATATATATATATATATATATATATATATATATATACAGAGATCTGAATCTACAAACATCGTGCGAATCCTCTTTTTATTATTAATTAAAACGAGTGAGTGAACACTTGAAAACCTTCCTCGACGATATTGCAGTTAACGAGTATCTAAATCTAATTCTTATGACTTTCCTATTATCAAACGTGTGATAAAATATATCATCCAATATATAAAACACTTCGGTACTCCTAGAGATTTAGAAAATGTGCAGAATGAACAGACTTGTGCAAATGATCGAGAATAGGATTTTCGGTCGGATAGTTTGAAAAAAAAAACTATTTGAAAGTGGGTTTCTAGTTCGAGTTGAAAATATTTCCTATGTTCTTTCTATGATATTATTAAGTGTACAAATTAATTCTTTATTTAAGAAATCCTTTTCCATTGTTCATTTCAAATATAAATACTAGGTGTGAAAATAATTCAGTGCTTTTAAATTGAATCAATCATATCACTGTTTCGAATTAAACTATTTTCATATTATATACGCTAATTTATAATATAAATTATAAAAATAATTAATATCTGGATTCAATGGTGGAAAAATTAAAATTATTTTTAATGGCACTTATAAAGATTCATTATTGTAGAAAATGTATTTTTTTCTTTATTTTTAAATCCATGAAATTGAACGAATTCCAAAAAAACACACAATATTTAGTACTGAATAGTTCTTTTCAGTTTCAAGATTCTTGGAAATACATTAAATGAGTTTAAGTAGAATAGATTGAATGAAAGAATTTTATTAGGAAGTTTAGTTTCAGGCGTACATTTTTAAATCTGTCTTCTATATAAAAAGAGATTATTGTAAACGATTTTCTTCTTTTAGTAGTAAATCTGGACTTAGATTCTTAATGATAAAACATTTTTGAAAACATGTACTCATATTACGTTTAACTGTGTTATTTGTAATTTAAGTACTTATAATCACAACATAGACTGACCCATTCGCATTTAGTTCATTTCACTGAGACTTAATCTTTCTTAGTGTTCACAGAGAGATAGAATTTAACCCCTGAGAAGGATGCTATTGGCATTGAAATATGTATAAACACGTATCAAAAATAAACAATTTGTCTCGTTCCCAAGTACCTGGATTTTGAAGTTATTTTTCTTTTCTTTAAAATTAATATTCTTTGTCCTTGTTTCTCCGTTACCGGTTTCTATCTTTTCAGATAAGTACAGTGTCTGTCTGAAGATATTGAAAGACGAAACAGGTAATGGAGAAATAAAAATATTAAGAAAAATGAAAACAACATCAATAATCATTTGTTGAACATTTTTTTATGATTTGTGTGGTGAGTGACCGATTAATTAAAAAAAGATATGAAAAAGAATATCGACTGAACGATAGAAAATCCAAATCATTTAACTAAACAACTTATTGCTTTAGTAAACAATATTTTACATAAATTTAAATGATTGGAATCTGAAAAATCTCTCAATTCATAATGGATAATATAGAAGAATTGTTTGTGATATTATGTAAAATTTCACAGGTTTCGTTGCTTTAAAATTATAAATTAGAACGAGTAACGAAGTGTTATATCGGATAAAACGTACAAGAAATATATCAAAACTTCGGGCATAGTTTTCTTAATTGGTACCAAAGAAAGCCGGAGCAAATCGAAATAATCTGTTACATACATAATATTTTTATATGACTTCTTTTAATTCTTTTCATCTAAGTAAATAGCACAAATCATGAAAACTGTAAAAATTGAGCCAAATTGAAATGCATAAAATGATTAAAATTTTAAAAAATATTATTTGATTCATTGTAACAAATAAAATTAGTCAAACAAAAGTATTGTGTAATTCATTTATACATTAAATATATATGATAAATATTTTTTATTCTGAACTGGGAGATGAATCGGTGTCCATTGCTGACGACAGGACTTTGTTAATTAAAAATTTATCTAAAATTTATCGAATTCTTGTAGGATTTTTCTCGATAGATTTTTTTGTAATAATTTATAGCACCATCCCCAATTCTTTCCATTCTTGAACTTTGTTGTAGATAAAAATCAACAGCTGAAAAAATGTCCATTGCCTCTGATATTAATTGCTTTACTTTCGAAATGCGATTAATGGTTAATTTCCTCTTCTGGTATTACATCAGCTGTATCAATCTCATCCAACACATGTTTTAAATCCAAATTAATTTGTTTATCCTTTTTATTTCCACTCATTGTTAAGATTTGAATTAAACACACTTTTTAAATACTATGCAGAGAAAAAATAACAAGACTGATTTACACTAATGACTTTAATGAACTGGTTTCTCTTGCATTATAAAGAAAAAAGAACAAATTAAATTGGGAATTACCAAAAAGATGAAGAAAGTAAGTGGGGAATTAGTAAAAAAATGAAAAAATCTCGTAAAGACGCAAACCGAGGTTTTGGTGTCATCGATTTGTGAATATAAACAATAAATTAAAAATGTTAGTTGTTACAACGAAATGAATTTCTATACTATATCTTAACTATGCAGATATGTCTCCATATTCACTTATTATACTTAAGAATATAGCATAACCTGCACCTAGAGAACATTCATAATTGTTCCGCATTCGAATGTTATCGATGGGAAATTTGACAGGGAAACTTAACCGTTCCCAGAATCTTCGAACATAATACCAGTAAAATAACAATGTAACATATAATTCAAGTACCTCGAGATCGTGTCGCCATTGTTTAACATCCATTGTTGAAAGCTGAGATTCCGTGTTAAGATTACGGAAACGAAGGAAAATTCTCGAAGTGAAACGTTCGGGCAATTAATATCTGCGAATCTATTATCTCGCCAACACGATACATCCAAGCCGATGTTACACATACCTGCAGAATAGAATTCATATATATTAATAGGTGGATCAAAAATCGAAATGAATATTTGAGAAATGATTAAGTAAGTAATGAATTATATTTCGAATAAAATATTCATTACAGGAGGTTGATACATGATCTTATATATTTTTTTTCCTCGTTTCGCCCTATCTGCCTTTCAGCGTGGGAGGATCTTTATATATATATATATATATATATATATATATATATATATATATATATATATATATATATACACATACAAATAGACTTAATACATAAGTGCTGCTTATCTTACATCAAATTTTTACATATAAACACTTACATAATGGTCAGATAAACTAAACAATTATTTAATTACCGACTAATTTAATTAATAATACATTTTTAATATTGGCATATTCATTACAATACACAATAAATATATATATATATATATATATATATATATATATATATATATATATAATTCAAGCAATCAAACGTTTTTAATTAGCTAAATGGTAAATAATTACAATAGAAATGCGAATAAGTAGAATAAAATGTTATTCACTCATCACTCATTTATAATTCTAGTTTTTAACATTGAAATGATAAAATAGTACATGTTATTAATTTTCTGTTTATAAATGTCAAAAAGGATGTACATATGGAAATTGTCGTTGATGCATTTTTCATCCAGATTTTTTAAAATGAACTCAGTTCGAAACGATTTATTTAAGGGACAGACAAGTATTTGCATGATAACATGTTCTACTTCGCTTGAGTTACAGCTTGTACACGTTGTCGACAAAATCTGACGAGAAAACAAAGTCCGACTTCGTCTAGTCAATATATATATATATATATATATATATATATATATATATATATATATATATATATATATTATATATATATATATATATATATATATATATCCTGATTTATAAAAATTAAAATTAGATCTCGTTCATCCTCACTTTCACCCACACCCTCAACCTTTTTCGACCCGACCGAGTGCAGGTATACAACCCTGTGTTTCTTATGTCATTTTGAAGTGTACACATTTCCTACTAAAATTCAGTCATCAGGCGCCATCCTTCGTTTACACAAGTGCTTTTCTATGACCGAATTAAAATCTAAAGCGCTAACTTATTTTTCCGATATGTATTTCTCCACTACTTTGATTTGAAAAAAGTGCAGCTGAAGCTCATCGATTGCTCAAAGAACACAAAAATACAGCGGCTTTCAATGCAAGCACCTAATAGACATATTTTTGTCTATTTTTTCTGCGGCTCGCCGACTCTCTTAAACTGAATCTGATGGCCGGTGTTCATATATGAATTTGACACCACTTCTCTAAATCATTTATAAACAGTACAAACAGTAGTGGACTCAGTATTTCCCCTTTCTCGATTTTAATGTATTCTGAGTTTTTGTTATTTATCTTGAGAAATACTTTTGTCTCACTGTATAAATTTTTTACTACTCGAAGAATTTTTTCACTTATCCCGTAGCTGTATACTTTTTACCATAATAGGTTATTATCTAGTGAGTCAAATACTTTTTTGAAATCGACGAAGACGGTAAAGACGTTTCTCATACTAAGTCTCAAATGTATCTGAATGATACTATCAAAATGTTGTTAATACAACCTCTTCCCTTCCTGAACCCACCATGGTTTTCTTTGATGACACTGTGAATAAATAATGTAATCGCTTTTATAAATTCGCGTGCATTTATTGTCAGTGTTGAAATAAATAGGGACTTTATAGTCACTCTGTACACATATGTGCTTGTATTCGTGGATTTATATGTGTGTTTCATACAATAAATGTCTATTGAAGGCAACAATCACTTTAATTTCACTGTGAGTGTAAAATAACAGCCCTTGTGTATATATATATATATATAAATGAAACAATAGATGAGAAATGCGCGGTACGTTTAATGACGGTATTCCGTGAAAGTTGATCAGAGCCGGGATTCGAATACGTGCCGCCCACACACATGCGACCGTGCACGCATTCACAAAACGAAAAGCGTATCGAACAAGCATTACCTGCGAGAGGACTTTGATTGATAACGACTCGGTCGATTGTTTATTTGTTGTCTTTTACTAAAGTATCGATAGGTCAATGTCGCGTGCCTTTGTTTGCGAAACTCGCACTGAATTTATGTCTTTTGATTTCCTTCCTGAACGTGTCGAGTTTCGGCGAAACGTTCGATCGAGCGCGTGCCCTGAAATGGATTTAGTTTAATGAAGTCGTTGAAACTGTACTCGCGCCAGCACCGTATTGAAAATGTTAACCTGTTTCTTACCGCAGCAAATACGCTTAATGGGGTCGTATTGTTTTCGGTGGCGGGGATTATTTAACGGATTGAAATATTAGATGTAGAGCCGGTGGATTGTCCTGAGTCATCCGATAGACATTGTCGATCAACTCCAGCGTATCTTGCCCTGTCCGCTGTAACGTCCACTACCATCGTGAATGTAACGACCGCTATCGTCACGTTTATAAAAATTTTGAGTTGAACCAATTATTTTATTTAATAATAACTTTCTAGTGTTTTTACATTTTTTCAGTTCAGAAATAAATCAGTCATAGATCACTATATTAGATGTAGAAATTAATTCAATACTCTTTTTATAGAAAATACATGATTAAGGAAAAATATAATACAGTTCAATCCTCAAAATATCTCCCATCATTTTATAGGACTTTATTCCATCTGTCAGGTAACTGACGAATTCCTTGTCGAAAAAAATTGATAACTTTGAGTCTATGAAATCGTTAATACATTTGAGGACCTGTTTCACTCTTTTAGCACTACCTGCATGTTTTATGCATCACGACATCTTCCTACAAAGCTAAATAAATCATTCCAGCGACTTTAAAGGCATTTTTTTAAACTGAAAAGTACACAATGTCTAACATGCTGTTTTGTGAGGCTATGCTCACTGCTCGGCCAAGAGATATAGCGGTTTTAAATGTTAAAATTAGCACTTCAAGGTACTAAAACTTCTAGAAAATATTTTAATTTAAAACAGAGTTACGAGTATGGCTGATTCAATTTAAAGGCACATAAAAATTTTTTATATCTAATATAAAAAGCTCGTTGTTAAAAATTGTGGAACTTTTTAGTAAATGAATTATTATTTCATCTAAAATGTGTTATGAATTGGATGCGTTTTTTTTAAAAAAAAAAAAACACAAATTTATTATTGGGTCATCCATAATATATTGAGGTTTTTTAAAATGAGTTTTGAAACAGCAAAATGATGGGTCTCCCGTTCAAAAATAAAAAAATACTTGTGAATCATCTGTATTTAAGCTAATTATGAGTAAATTCTTTTACAGTCTTTTCTACACTAATCTATGCGTCTTCTATTCCTTTTATCTAAAACTACACCAACCTGCACTCAAGAATGCGTTCGGTGTTTTTTTTTAAAAAAACAAGCAGTTCGTTTATGAATCGCCTGAAACGCCACAATTCGATTTTCTATGCAAACACTTATCGTCCCCGTATCTCTTTTCGTGGAAATTGAAATTTTCGTGATGACCTAAAGAGTTTTTATCATCGAATCAGTTACCAATTCTCGTCGCACCGATCGATCATTGAAAACCGATAATTTCTGAACAAATTACCACCGTATTTACATGCGTACCGGTTTGCTTTTCCCTCGATCGGTCCGTACAAACAACATCATAAAATTAAAACAGATAATTTGAAAAAAATCGAACTTCAAAGAGACACAATACACATGGAAAAAAACGCCGCGTACAATTTTTCGAATCGCATCGAAAACGTTCATCGAACACGCACATATTAATCACGTCGCTCGTCGAAAACGAGATAATATTTTAATGTTTCGTTAATAACGCAACTTTACCGCATAATCTATGTGTTTTTTTTTTTTTGGTGATCGTCGTCGTCGACGTCGTTGTTGTTATTGTTGTTGGTCGGATAGCGCGATGCGTATAGATAAAACGGTCGAGTTTTGTCGCGTAAACGGAAGTCATTAACAAATAAATCATTGTACGAATGACGTTGATGAATGACCGGAAAAATTCTTGACATACGGTCTAATGTTGGATCGGTTCTTCGTTCCATGTCGGCTTTTCGAAATACAAATAATCGTATCAGTTGAAAACGCGATAATGATAGAGTAATTAAACCCTTTTGATAGCAATTCATTACGAACTGTTATTGCATATTTGAACAATAGTGCCAGCAGCTGTTAATTTTGGTCGCAAATAGTACATTTTTATATCTGAGCCGTTGTTTTTGAAAGTGGTATAAGTCCAGTCATTCATACATTGAGATACTTAAGGGTTTGCTTTTAAATCAACTTAAAAATATTGGGAAACGTTTATCAATTCGGATAATGTTTTTAGAACTGTAAACTTGTTAAATTTTATTGTGCATTAATAATTAATAAAAATGTTAAAGAAAATAAACGACTTTTTAGCTAAAAATGAACTTATACCACTTTCGATAATAACAAATTATGAAAAATATGAATAATAGCAGTTTTAAATTTATATTTTAATTGAAGTTGGCTTTTCTGAAATGTATTTTTTAATTTTAAAAAATAATAATTAAAATGAAGACATGTAAGTAAACGAATAATCGAGTTTATTCAGAAATAATTTCAGTTATAATGAATTTATAAATAAACAGGTATGCAAAGTAAATTAGTTCGTTAAGATAACTAATAATAACAAACTTATTCATATTTCAATCTTATTTCTTCTTTACACTTAGCATAGTGAAGTATTTATGGTGAATGGGAGGTATTATGACAGTAAACTCCTCATATCTCTATATTTCTCTCTTGTTATAGGTCTTGAAATTGTGTACAGTGGTAACATAGTAATTTTGTCAAAATTTTTAGGCCTTCGTCGTTTTCCAAATAAATCAAGAACTTTAAATTGCGCATTTTCTTCCATATAGATTTTGTAGAAAATTTTGTGCGGTTCATCCCGTTTAAACCCCATCCAGCATATCTTCATCCACTGTATAATTTCTCCTTCCATATTTTTTTTCCTGTCTGATATTGCCTCTTCTAGTGATTTGGTCGAGCCAAAATCTTTCACTTCATTTCATATAAAAGGAAGCTATTTTTTCCGGCAATTCCTTGTTACATTACAATAGTCTTGAGCAGTATATAAATGATCCTTATTCATTAGTTCTGTTTCCACAACTCCAAAATTTCTGTCGTTTGGAAGAAATGAATGTCCCGACAACAGAAATTTATGGTCAATAACGTTAATGTTATTGTCAGATAATTGAACAATTCTTAACCACATCAATGCTATTATCCACTGTAAAGACTTTAAAACCAGTGCACACTGAAGTCGTGATAATTAATAATTAATGCGATTTGAAAGTTTTTTCAATTATCGTTATTACGAATCGACTTATTCCACTTTCAACAAAAACATTCCTGCGATAACATTTTACAGTTCAACTTCTTTTGATTAATTTATGAGGATATTGTACACCACTGACTTTATGATTACAAATATAACAAGAGGATATCTATAACTGACTAAAACTACCATTAACTCATTTTTCCAAGAATGTACTTACCAGTTTCAAAAAAAACTGCTCATCTATATTGTTCATAATTATAATATAAAAACGATTAAGAAATATCTATCTATCTACCTATATATATATATATATATATATATATATATATATATATATATACATATAAATGTTCCATAACATTTCAATATTGAACAAAATATTCTACAAAAAATTAAACAAAAAACGTGTAGATGTTTTGTAATGTTTGTGAAGTTGGCATACAAATTGTTAAAAAAAAATAAACTAATATGTGCTATACAAACAAAGAGGGTCGCGAGGGAGCGAGAGAAGGGAGAGGGGAGGAGCCCCCTCGGTCATAGAGCGTAGCGACTAGGGAGCACAGCCCTCTAGTGATTTAAAAGAATATTTAAAATGTTAATTTGAAATGTTGATTAGAATAATGTAGTTGTGAAATTGATGTTATGTAATTTTAATGTTTGAATTTCGTTTTTCCTTGTTTCCAGTGTAGTCTGGACAAACCGAGCATATCCCGTTGCTTCTCATCGCGACGCAGCAACGAGTCACAGTGTCCGATGCTCTCGAAAATCCCTGCTGTCAGCACCGGCCACTCGCTGACACCGTCTGCAGCGTGCGTTCAGAACGATCAACGCAAACCGTCGAACAAGACGTCAGCGGCCGCGACGTTGCTCTCGTCGCTGAAGGCGAGCCCGATCGTCGCGAACTCGCACCAGAAAAAGCTACGTTTCCAGTTGGCGAAGGAGCGCAAGGCGAGCACAACGCTCGGCATAATCATGAGCGCGTTCACGATCTGCTGGCTGCCGTTCTTCGTCCTCACGCTCCTCCAAACGTTCCTGTCGGAGGTGCCGCGCGCACTGAGCGACACGTTCCTCTGGCTCGGCTACGCGAACAGTCTCTTGAATCCGATCATCTACGCGACGCTCAATCGCGATTTCCGCAAACCGTTCCAGCAGATACTGTACTTCCGGTGCGGTAACCTGAATCACATGATGCGCGAGGAGTTCTACCACAGTCAGTACGGCGATCCTGAACAGCAGACGTACTGTGGCAACGTGAACCTGCAGCGGGGACACATCGACTACGACGAGGGTGTGGAGTACATCGAGGCGGACGGCGAATCGAACCAGAAGAATGTCGAGATAACGTCGACAGCGCACGAGTCATTTCTATGATCCTAATCCAGTATCCGCATAGTTTTAAATTAGCCTAGGGTTTTCTTCTTCGAACTGCTTCTCTATCCTTCATAACTGGAATGTGATTTAATATCTAAGAATTATATAAATAGTATCGTAGATCAGACAACGTGTGTGTTCTAGCGGCTATACTTTCTGTTCCAAAAAAGAAACACTTTCAGTCCGTTGCGGTTTCGTTCTCTTCACGACACTTGTTAGAATAGTCGACAAAGTGCTATGTTCTTAACTTTCTTCATCGGATCCGTTTCGTTTCAATACAAGTATAATTTTTACACAAACTCAACAAACTAGTCTTAAACAATTAAAAAAAAAGTCTATCAGATATGTGATTTTTGCTTTAATGTGCAAATATTTAAATAGATATATAAAGAGAATAATCTTTTGAAAAAAAAATATTAAATTAAATATTAACGTAATGATATGACTAATTGAATATAAAATATCTTAGGTACGATATTTCAATTTATTATGTGTACGCAGTAACTTTTTCTACAATCGGTATAATTGAACGCGTGATGTGTATTTTCAAATTAATACTTAATGTGTTTCATGTGATAATTTAGTCTTCTATTAACTAAATCTACATATAAATAAAAATATTTAAAAACAGGAAAATTGAATCAAAAAACGCAATTATATTTTTAAATGTGTAAATAATCGTTGAATCCTAAAACACTTAGTTTAACTTGTGCACAAAAAAAAATATGAAATAAATAAATCAATATCAGTGTGTAGATATAATTAATTTCATGATGAAAATAATTTCGATAGAAATTGTGAATGGTGGTGGGCAGTGGATACAAATCTACAGTGGATGATTCGTCTTTTGATACGTTCTGCTCTGTGAAAAAAAAACGTGTACCTTTTCTTAAAAAAGAAATCCCCTTAGTTACGATTTCGTTCTCGTCGAAGTTTGTTGCTGATTTAATAAGAGTGTGGGTGACTTCTTCTCCAGAAAAATACTGACTGTTCGACAATTCAGCGAGTAAACTGTTTAATTACTAATCGTTTTTCAGATTTGGATTATTCGGTTATGTCTGCACTTTATTAAAAATATTTTTTTAACAAATATCCGAAAATCGGTTGTCAACTAATTAATTTCTGAACATCAATTATCGACAGAAATACAGTTCTTCAATTAAATTTATTTTACATAATCGTTCCCTCGATGTTTCGAATTTAAATAAACATTCTTACTAGTGAATGATATTTCGGAAAATTTAACAAAATGTGTTATTTTTATATCATTTCTCATAATTACAGAAAGTCGTTGAAAAAATATTTATTTCTCTAAACCAGTAAATTGTTTGGGATTTTTTTTATCGATATTAACAACTTATTATAAAATTTTACAGAACAACCGAATAAAAATCCGTTTGTATGTTCATCAAATTCAAATCCTCTATGTTTAAAATAGATTCAACGCATGTGTATATGAAATATAATAACATGTAATATTTGCATTTATGCAAAGAACACCATCATATTTACTTTATATGAAATAATGTTATTTTATATGAAATGTTAACGTTTTTAGTCAAACATTTATTTTAAATAACAACATTATTTTACATTGAATACAGTTTTGCTGTTAAAATAACCAACAAGTATTCATAAGTTTAATCCTAAATTTCATTTTGTATTTCAAACATACGTCATATGCATATACCTACACCTATATATATATATATATATATATATATATATATATATATATATATATATATATATTAAGTAGTAAGTAAGTATTGTATTTGGAATAAAATATTTATTACAGGAGGTTGGTACTTATCTAATACATTACATCTTATTTTTTTTTCTTTCTTGTTTCTCCCTATCTGCATTTTAGTGTAAGAGGATCTTATATATATATATATATATATATATATATATATATATATATATATATATATATATATATATATATATAGGAATATATGTATAGAGAGAGAGAGAGAGGAGCAGATAAGCAGAAACGAAAAAGAAGAAAAATATATAAGATAATGTATAAGTACCAACCTCCTGTAATAAATATTTTATTCCAAATACAGTACTTACTTACTTACCACTTAATATATATATATATATATATATATATATATATATATATATATATATATACATATATATATATATATATATATATATATATATATATATATATATATATATATAGATACAGATATAAATAGATTTAATATATAAATGCTGCTGATCTAATGTCAAATTCTTACATATAAACACTTACATAATGGTCAGATAAATAAATAATTATTTAATTGCCGACTATTTTATACAAAAAATGTATATATTTGTTCGCTAGGACAGTGAAGAACTGTTTTGTGACCCTTTTTTATGATTCATTTCAAAAAACTCGTTTTCTATGAAACCTTCCACAAAGAATTATCATTGAGAATCGTTATTTTATTATAAATGATTTTTTTTTGATCGACATTTCATCTCTTGATTGTTATTACATTACTTTCTTATATTTTCTTCAACTTCATTCAGAATACATATTCATAGAATTTTCTGTAACTTGGCGATCTGAAGATATGGCATCGCCATTGAAATAAGTATAAACAAAAATCGTTTACTGTGTATTTTTGATCAGATCGTTTTCTTTATAATTTCTGGAGTTAAGAAAAAAATCATTTGTAAAATATAAATTACATATTAACCAATTGGCAAGAGTTTGGTAGAGGATTATGCTAAAGAAAAATTGTCAGACAGACAACACGCGTAGGTCGCCTTTTTTCCTTTTAATAGCAAAAAAAAATCAGTGAAGGATTTGTAGTTACCTCTTTCCACATAGTACCTACTGCCTCATTTCTCACCCCTTCTACTTTTTTTTTTCATAATTTCAATTCGCATCACTCATCCAGTCTTCTGATAAATTGAGATTGATCAGTACATCGAATATTAAATTTGTCCAATTGTTTCGATTCTCGCTCTTTAGCTGGCTTAACAGACACTTGTATTGTATTCGTTTATATTCATTACTCTTTAATTTAAAAAAATATTCTACATAACGCTTTTTCATGTTAGAATCTATAGCTAAACTCGCTATTTCAAGGAGCACAGCATTATTTACCGCTCCCCTATCTATTCCCTAGCCGATTTTTTTAAAAAATAGCTTTATAATTATTTAATTTTTTATCGATTCCATACAGGCCCCAGATCTCAGAGTTATATGTCAAGATTGGTTGGATCATACTTTCAAAAATCATATTAATCACCTTCACTGGTATATCTTTGTACCTATACATTAATTTTTTAATTCCGCTTATAGCTTGCTCAGCTTTCCTACAAATAATTTTCTGATGGTGATTTGCCATTACTTCTCCCGTACTAGTTTATTTAAATTTTCAATGAGCACGTAAATAATGAGCAAGACAATAGAAGAGTGTGAGAGAGAGAGAGGTTCGAGAACAACCTATTGGTTGTGTCGCCTGGTGGCATTCACATTCCCCAGCCAGAGAAATGTATCGGCAGTATAAGCAAGCAGCGTAGGGCTTCCGTTAAACTGAACCACGCGCCATTTCGTCCGCCGTTCGAATCGCGCGTTACTTATAATTTTATGTCATTTATTAATAAGACCCGTCGGGTCCCTTCGTCCCATCCGCACACTTCAAATTACACGGACGCGCATCTATGGATACTAATGAGATTTCGTTTGACGACGGTATTGTGTAACAAATAATCTCAACCCGTGTCGTCGTTTAACGCGCACTCATTTATGTTATTAAAATGCGAAACGTTAATTTAACCGAAAACAGTCCGTCGCGTAATCGGCTTTCGCCGGCGTAAACGCAGTCCTGTATTAAATTAACTTTCATCAAGGATTTTTTCCGATGGTGTATCGTCGCGCTCATGAAATTAAATTATACACTGGTACGGTATGTGTGACGATTTAATGGATCCGCTGCGCCGTTTGGCGGGCGTCGTTTTAATTATGGTTTAATTAATTCGTCAGTTCGTTCCGTGTTCCTTCTTTTCCGTGCACGCCGGATCGTATGGAACTTTTTTTTAACGAAATCGGTACACCGAATCGTGCCGTTCAGATTTTTAAAACAGATTTATGTCCTTTTTTCGTTGTGATGTTTGAAAATCGATTTGAATTAAGCAGTTTCATAAAATAAACGTTTTTATAAAAAGTTCTTTTCTTCTTTCTTCTGTCGAGTAATGTTTATTTTCTGCAAATCTGTTATTAACAAGCGACATTTTTTTCATAAATTTGATTATATTTTATATATAATCAGGAGATCTACCCCCTACTCGCTTCATATTGGTCTTTTTCTGAGCACATCGTTCCGTGAATATTATAATACGCTCTTATAATATTCAAAGTACACTTGCACACTCCACTTGCACGTTTCCTTCCAGATTGAAAAAAAAACAATCAAAATCATCTTGATGTCGGATCTAAGTTGATGAGCTTTTTTCGCACGTGACGAGTCGACTTATTTCCAATAATAACTTTGAGCCTTGGTCTCAGGATCATAACCGTATACCCAAGACTCATTTCCAGCGACGACATTTCTCAAAAATGTCGAATCTAAATTGATAAACTTGTTCCTTTTGTTCAGGTGTTTTCATTCGTCTCAATCAAAATTATTGTTAAAATGCTTAACCCGGCCCGTAATGGATGTTCAGATACTCATAAATTTCCCAAATAGTCAACTTTTCACTGACTTTTTCAACGTTTTCTTCGATTTTTAACGTTGAAGGGCATCTCGATCTTTCCACATCCTCAACCAAGTCACAACCATTACAGAATCGCTCGAACCATTTATAAACAGTCTTAAGAGTCACCGTAGCATCCCCGTAAACTATCACAAACATTTCGTATATTCTTTCAACACTTTTCCGAAATTTTTAAACGACATTTAATGTTTATGCGTTATTCTCGGTCCAATCATTAGGACAAGATTAAAAAAATGTCTTCACAAAATCATACTTCAGTACTTACTGACTGAACTGAACCGATTGAAACTAGTTACATGTTGTAAGGAGGGTACAACGATTAAATTACAGTGTGAAAGTTCTGACCCTTTTCACTATGTGGCGCTCACCGTACTTTTTTTATCACTCCTTATACTTATTTTAATGGCGCTCCTGAAAGCACAGAGCCGTAGAATAATTTGATTACAATCTAATTTAACTGAGGTTTTTCTAAACATGTTTCTTATAATTTTCCAAATCATAAATCTTTCTATTAAAAGAACTATATTTCTTTATATACATATATATATATATATATACATACATATATATATATATATATATATATATATATATATATATATACAAATATTATTGTACTGTTAATTCATAAATTCACATTAAGTAGATCACCAACTCATGATTATTTTTCATTTTATTCTCACTGTTCTGTAAATATTTATTAACTTATTTGCACACATTATATGTATATATATATATATATATATATATATATATATATATATATATATATATATATATATATATATATATATATATATGCATATATGTATGTTATTATATATGTATGTATGCATAATATTATTCATCGTTTCTGTGAAAATCCGTCTGAATTATAATTTGATTAAAATTCATATAAATTGATATACCGTATAGAATTAAAATATAATCTCGACTTTGAGGTAAACTGAGTGAATGTTTTTCTCTAATATATATGAATACATATATATATATATATATATATATATATATATATATATATATATATATATATATATATATATGTAGAATTGTATAAACATAAACAAATCAGTATTAACGTTTATATGTATGTACATCACCAGATTTGTTTATCGGAAAAAATGTCCGTTCATCGTGTATCGTCGAATCGCCGACGACTAACAATGGCGAATATTTGATTGATTGCTACAGATTAAAAAAAAACCCTAATCAAAACTATTATCAATCGGTGTCCATTGTTCAGTTTCGAGTTGCGGATAACGGTAGATAATATAATAATGCTCGTCAGTTGATCTTTTTTTAATAGTAGAGCTTCACATTAATTTATAACTGGATGATTGTATAGTTCAGAGTGTGAATTTCATGTAGATTTCAGACTGTTAAAAGTATTTAATGTCAAAATTAATGAATTAAAGCTGTACTGCAGACAAACAGTCATGTTGATAGGAAATATATGTACAGAATCAGATTCAGTATATGTTTTTTTTAAATACTGCTTTTTTAATTATCAAGTAAATACTTGATAATTAAAAAAAAACAGTATTTAAAAACAGCATATACTGAACCTGCTTCTGTACATATTTTTCCTATACATACTGTCTGTCTGCAGTACAGATGTGCAGTTTTAATGTGTCCATTAAAATTAATGGACACATGATTTTTATACCGGTGATAATTTTAGACATTTCAGAGTGAGAAACGATGATGATATTGCCATCGAAATGTTTATAAGCGACAATCAAAATATTGAACATGTTTGTTATAACTTTTTTCTGGTCCGTGGGATGATTAAAAAATTCGTATGTGGAATTAAACTTCCCATATCAATACGAAACGTGTTTATTAATAAGAACCTAGCTACAAATTGATGATTTTTATTATGATTCAATTCTGATTTTTTCAAATTTGTCTGTTACATATAAACATATTAATAAAAAAAAATCTCCACATACATTACACATGAATCGTACAATATCTCAAACGATTTAATGAATCCAATACAGTTATTAAAAAAATCATCTCTACATCGAAACGAAGAATAGTTTCATGAAGTGTGGGCGCACGTACGAGAATCCTTCAATGTACTTTTAACAATTTTCCATGTTTCCGCGTTCTGTGTTCTGTTTGTGTGTGTTTTTTTTCCTCTTTCGTTCTTTCTTTCATAAACATAGCAAACATTTATTATATAAAATATGTAATGTTATAAAATAACTTTCTCGTTTTCTTACCGGAAACATTATACTTGTTTTATAGAAATTCCCTGCTCGGAATCCGTACCGTTCAACGTTGTTCCATTCTAATTTTAATAAACGCGCGTACGTTTTATAACATTTTCTTCGTTTATAAATCTCTCTAGTCATTAGTATTAATTATTTTCTTACACGAACAAACAGAGCAACGTTAAGCTATATAAATAATGAAGATTTTTGTTAAATGGAATACATATACCTTATACCTCTTTAGATACATATATATATATATATATATATATATATATATATATATATATATATATACATATATATATAACAACATAATATAAAGGAAAATGTATATTCTCATAAAAGGATTACAAATTTTACAATATCACATGAACATCAATCAATAAACGAAACACAATAAAGCAGATATTACAGAACATCATCAATCTAATAATGAGGGTAAAATAGTTAATCGAAATATATATATATATATATATTTGTATTAATATTTTACTGAATTCCATTTTATCGACATTAAATTATATCGATGGCCGTTTTATTATTATTAAAATCGATATAATTGATTGGAAAATATTGTAATAGACGATTTTACAATTCTGTTAAATTGAAATTAAATTAGTTTTATTACAGAGTACATGCGAAATGTGAAGTGAATATTCGTTACGGAAAAATAATAGGGTAGTTAGTTAGTGGAGGCAAATTGAAAATTATGATTAATAAAATGTGCTTCATGTACATGTGTGTGTATATATATATACATATAAATAAATAAATAGAGAGAGAGAAAGGTAGATAGATAGATAGACAGATATATATATATATATATACATATATATATATATATATATATATATATATATACATTTCAGAGAAAATGCGAGGCTTGGAACAACCGATATTTTTAAGGCTCTTCAAAATTGCAAACTGTGGAGAAGAAAATATAAAATGTTTGTGTTCGTTTAATGATATTTAATATTTATTCAAAAATGTCCTTTTGACATCCTGATTCAACCTAATCATAGATCCTTTCAGAGAGATGATACTTCTTGCCATCTTGTTAATAAATTTGTTGCCCATACATGTTCTTCTCTGAATACGTTCCTTCCATTGTAATATTATGAGATTCTAATGTGCCAGAATTATTTTTTTTTAAAAAAAACATTTTCTATCATATTGATTCACGGAATCAAAATTGATTATAAATAAACCCCTTTCTTGATATCAAATTCATACAGTGTTTTCCTGTCAGGGAAACAATTTCTATTTAACATCCTATTTCCTTAACACATTTTTAAAAACGAAACAGGTCATTCGAGAAATTATTTTCATATTAAAATAAAAACACCGGTTCCCAGACACAGTAATTAAGTCTGTAATAAATTACAACACTTCTTTATAGGAAAAATAACTACCATATATATATATATATATTTGTGTAGATTAAACAAACATGAAAGAGTATGTAAAAGATATCAAGCAATAAATAAATAAATTAGATCATAATCCGAGTATTGATAAGATTTATAGAAAAAATTAAAGTTTGTCGATCTTAAGAAGACCTAATTAAATATTTCAACGAAGAAGAATGATTTTACATCAAGTATAAATATCTGTAAAGTCGATATTTGAATCAGAGTTGATTATAGTGAATTATGTTATCAAAAGTATTTTGAAACTACATCGACATCTACTTTAAATTTAAATAACTCTGTTCAATTTAAAATGACTGCTCTTATATATATATATATATATATATATATATATATATATATATATATATATATATATATATATATAATTACGTCCTGTAAACGTCCACTTCATTGGACAATATATTATTACAAGAAAGAAATATACGAACAGGAACGACCAAAATTTACGGCCCACCTGTTGATACGTACAGTGTGTGTGTGTGTATGTTTTCGACAGGATTTTTCTCTCGACCGAGTATTCTGTGAATCGATAAAGTAATTACTGGTCTGTACAGAAAGCGTATTCGTTGTAGTGAAAGTAAAAGTTGTATAATATATAGAGATTGAGTATAAAATTTGTACCGAGTTTGTTTTTGTGGATTATACGGATAAATGCGTTTAAATTCTACGATTAAATATCGTATGTAGGATTTGTTTATTGATTAAAGTTTCATTTGATCAATGATCATGACTCTAAAAGCGTATCGGGCGCTAATGTCCTCTCAGCTGTCGGTGCGGCCTAAGACCCCAATAACCAACCACCTAGACGTGTATAAGATTGTAGTTGGATGAAACGATTGTTGATTGATCCCACGAATCACAAAATTATTCTAAAAGTAATGGCATTGTAATCAAAACCTACAGAATTAAGAATTAAAAAGGATCTATAATCAATTAATGAACATTTTTTATTAAACCTAAAATGCATAGTTTTTTCTAAATTTTAAAATATAATTGAAAAAAATTATTATATATTTTTTTATATAATTACTCAATAATTGACATAATTATATTATAGAAATACAACAGTAGGTGGCAAACACATCTCTAATACCATCCATATAAACGAAAAATAAATATGTTGCAGTTCTGTTATCATATCCATTTATCAGTTAAAATATTTGGTTGATAGGAAAATAATTGCGGTTTTTGTTTCATGAATTCCAGCTTTATTTTTTCAATGAAAGTGATATTTCATCGTGTTCAAGTCGATATCATTTTGAAATTCACTTTTCGGTCTGTATTTTGGTAACACCGACTTTCATTTTATTATTATAACTGAGATATTGAATTAAAGATGGAAATGAAACAAATAAGAACATTTTTATACGAGTTAAATCTGGTGGTAAAGCGCTAGAAACTGCTCGTAAACTAAACGATGCTTTTGATGTGAGTAGTGTTAACCTATTAAGCGTTTTTTTTATTTTGAGAATGTGCACTGGTGTGCTTAATTAGTTCTAAGCGATGACCAGTTCACTCGACGAAAACACAGTAAATGCACTTGCTGTAAGATTGAGTTAAATTATAACAAAAAGGTAATTTTGTTGGTTGTTTCCTTGAAAAATTTTTAATTTTATTGGTAAGCAATTCACAAATCGTATTTGATTACTGTTTGTTGGCATCCATTTTTTAATCCTGAATATTGTTTCAAATTCAGGCGACTTTCCAAATATTGCTCAGCATAATATTACTCGTTCATAATGGTTTCGACCCTTCCTCGAGGCTCATTATTGAGATTCATATTACCGGAACGAAATTTTTTGAACCATAATTGAATTATTCTCTGGCTATCCGACCATTGTCCGAAAGCCCCGTTGATACTTCTGCCTGCTATCGCTGGATTGTGTCCAAACTTGAACTCATATAAGAAAAGTAGACACAAATCTTTTGTGGACACCGTCCTGTTAAAGGGTATACAAAAAATAAAAATAACAACAATAACACCGTATTTAAAAGCAATTGAAGGACGCAGTACATTAGTCAATTCCGAATAGCTGAACTTATAAAATATTGCACAGAACTCTCAATCGCGGTCGACCTCTGACTGACTGAAATCCGGCAACTTGACATGTTACAACCTAATAGTACCTAGTGTATGTGTGTGTAAAACCACGGAGATTTAATAAAGATATAAAAACGCAATCGATCGTCAAAGTTAAATCGAGTATCCAGTCGACACGCCGCTGTATCCAATTTCAATTTCCATGTGAAATCGACAAGAACATCCTCAGACGTTTAAGGTCTGTGACTCGATCCACTGTACAGGGATCCTCTCGCCGCGACACAGAAAAAAGACTTGCACGCGCATAAATCGATCGCGTTTAACATAAAAGACTGCCGGAACTCTGGTACACATTTTTTCTGCGGTCGGCGCGCGCGCTCGCAAATAAAAAACGACGACAGCGCGTCCGAGCCGCACGGATTCAAACTCGACCGGAACGGTGAGAACTTCACGAATATTTTCGATATTGTAGCACGCTCGACAAATATTTTTCGCGAGAGAAAGCTTTTTAGATAATGGCGAAATGTAATTTAATTTGTAGTGAGCTTGTTTCAGGATGTTTGTCTTCGTTTTGGCATGATCGGTGTCCCGCCGACGACGGTGTCTCCGCACTAATGTATTGTTTGAATTCATTTTCACGGATACCGTCGACGTCTACGTTATATCCGACCCGGCTGTCGGCGAAACAGTCTCAGTTATTAATTCATTGTTATTTGGAGGAATAATTTGTTGATATGTTTGTTGGGTTTTTTTTTTGGTGAAGTATATCAAGGCACGCGATTATTCCGTTTTGTTTATAAATATTTTAAAATTTGATAGAATGGAGCCATGATATGTAATATTATTTTTTTTAAAGAAAAACAAGTAACATTATTATTAACATTAAATAACTTGAATCATTTTTTTCCGGACCAAACCCTCAATTTTCTGTCCAACGCATGGCGTTGCATAAAAAGAACTCACCACAATAAAATTATTTTTGATTTTGATTTTTTATGTTCCGGATACAGTTCTGGTACTGTATTTAAATTCATTTTCAAAAATTGATCCTTTTCTCATTCCAGAAACAACGACAAAATGATAAACGCACACACAGTAATCAAAAATTATCGATAATGAACAATTTTAATGAAAAATTTTGATGAGACAAAAATGGTTTGTGAAGTGAAAGGAAGATCCATTTAAAAAAGTATACTGTAGATAATTTTGTTAGAATACAAAAAAAAGTATAATTTATAAACGAAACACTTGTGTTCGAAATTATATGAAGTTAAATATTTCATAAATTAATTATAGAAGCAGATGTTTATATATATATATATATATATATATATATATATATATATATATATATATATATAATTTATGAAGAGTACATTTAAAAAAACATCAGTTTCATTATAAAAACGTAATCTAAACGACCGGAAAAATTTAATAATCTCACAGAAACATCATTAATCTTCTATAAATCTCTCTACAGTGTAATAAAAATCCACGTACAAGATATTTCTGAAGCGTACATGGAACACTGAACAATGATAGAAAGTAATGATATGTAATACTGCACGTGTACGTTTGATGAAACAGGAGGCCTGAACAGTTCCCAGATATAGAACTTCAGAGTATTAATAAAACAGGTCCACGTCGTCCATTCGAAGGTTTCAATAAGGAGACAACTATTAAAAAAATGTTTATCAATCTTGTGTGTGTGTGTGTAGGTTCACATTCCGTGTATCCGAACGAGACACTGTAACGTATGTTCTTATTTTTCACGGGCTGATTTATGTCTTTACGTTGATGTTTGACGTTACAAAACAGGAAGCGTTTCTTTATCAAGGATCGGTCGGAGAAAAGACATGTGTTTTATTGTTGTCGATATTGAAGTTTTCAAATCAAATTAGAGACGAACGAATTTTATCTTTTGTTTGAAGATTGATTTCATCTTGAACGATGTACAAAAGAAATATGATTTATTTTCTTCTCTCATAAGCGATTCTTAAGAAAATAAATATGATTTTATTTCGGTTCAAGATATCTTTATCGTACAAGAAGTGAATATTTTAATCAGACAGTATTTGTTTTACGCATTCGGTGATTTTTTAAATCGTGATTCCAACATCTATAACCTTAGATGTTGTGACTGTACCGAGAGGTTCGAAACCATCATAACCAATTCATATCTTGATCTGATGTTCAGCTTGATTTTCTAGTCATATGACATGTTTTTTAGTGATAATATGGGGAAAATAATCAGACAGTGAAACTTGTTTTCTTATAAAATTAAGTTCAGTGTCGAAATAATTTAATCTGAATAGATTTTAAAGTGGAAATTCACTGTATTCTTAAAATTAAGATTTTTTTTATGATTGAACAATATTTAAATATGTCCTAATATAAAAATAAATGTTTTTTTGTAAAAGAAAAACAAATAACTTTAGTATTGTCAGTAAATAACTTCAGTCATTGTTTCTTTATATCACAAAAATTCAATTTGAATATAATTAAACTCTCTTCAAACATGTCCTAATATAAAAATGAATGTTTTTTTAAAAGAAAGACAAGTTACTTTATTATTGTCAATAAATAATTTCAATCAATTTTTCTTTATATTACAAAAATGTATTTTGAATATAATTAAATACTCTTGTCCTGATATAAAATTAATCTATCATTAATTTATCATTTATCGGCCATTTTTCAATCAAGAAAAACATTTTTATGATTTTTAAGATGAAAAAATAACTCATTTTTGAAAGTTATTTTATTATATATCTATTTTAAATATATAGTCATAACTGTGTCCAAATTAAGTTTCACAAATGAATTCCTTTTTCACCTCGCAAACCACTGCTAATAAATGTTCAATAAATAATTATGAACCATTTCTGATGTCTTTTTTCTATATCTCAGCTCTGCGATGATGATGATGGCACTGCAGTGAAATGGTCATAAGCAATAATCAACCATCAATAATGATTTATTGAAAATATTTATCATGATATTTTGGTAGTTTGTGAGATGAAAAAAGAATTCATTTATGAAAATGATTACTTATATTCAAAAGATGAATGATGTTCAAAGTCAAGTAAAAAAATCCACTCCATTCTGTTTGCGTTAACTTTAGACATATTTCACCGACCGAACCAACATTATAAATAATGTTTTAAAACGCTGTAGATAAACTTTAAAACAAAAACCATTAACTCGTGTGGTAAAACCATATTCAAACAATAATCCGTCAGTCTAGAATCCGCTCGCACGCATTCTCGCATGACATCAAAAATAATACTGCCATTCTCAATTAACCCTCTATCCAGTCATTTATCCATCCGACCAGCGTCAGAAACTTCCACATATTCATTATCGTACAGTGTCTCATTGACGGAGCATGTATTTTTTCTGCGCTGCTTCCTCGGCCGTCACCCGATCCTGTATAATTTGTACAGGTCCTGAAACGTTAATTTAATGGTCGTCCGACCACCGTCCGAATGATTTGTGATCCGCACGAAGCGGTTGACAAATGAACAAGTGAAATTTTCACCCCGTGTCACACGAATGCACAGGGCCGACCCGTTTCTTGCGACACGGACACGTCGCCATTCGAAAACTCATTAATAAGAGCCACGTTTCGTTCGCTTAAGATGGAAAAAAGTGATTGGACGACGTGTGTTGTTGTGTTCTGTGCAGGGTTCCTTTTTTTGCTGCTGCACAGTTTCTGCGATTATTGATTTATCTTAATTGCATTCACGCGCCGATCACGTCGGATAGTCGATTCTATTTGTATTCCAGAGTGGTTAGCAAACAGGTTCTGGAATTTACATCAAGTGTATCAGATATAATCTAATTAAATTGCATGATTAAACAGACGGCCGTTCAGCTTTCCAATATCGTTATGGACTCGAGCTTGATTCTTGGCAGATGACCAGAATTTTAATGCATCGATCTTGATTATAATTATCGTTCCTTTCATTCGAATAACTCCACACAGAATGAACATTCATAATTGTGAAAGAGCATGTGAATAACCTAACAAATACTTTGAGAAAAAGCTTATACAATTTATAAATAAATTTATATGTCGGTTGAATTAACGCTCCAACTCTATATAGAATGGAATGAATTCAAACATTCTGTTTCAATTTAAAAACAATACAAATTTGTATGGTTTTATTTAAAATAAAAATGAATAACTTGATTTCATGTAAATTTAATAAACGTTAACGTTAAATTTTTAATCAAAGAAATGTCAAATAATATTTTCATATTGCACGGAATTCCGCAGATACGTTTTTATCATTTTGTATAATTTTCATCTGCGCTTTTCACTGTAAATAATAAACATTTTACTTAAACGTATACCGAACATTTTCCACTGTACCATTTATTTTCAAACGTTTAATTTATTTTTTTATAAAATAAATTGCTTGCAATATTTTTATTCGAAATATTTCGATGTGAAATGAACAGAAATTGTGTTTACTCAATGTGAACATTTTTCAAAATAAAACTAAATAATAGAATGAATTAAATTGAAAGTTTTTAATGTAGCGAAAAACTATCAAAATTCAACAAAAAAAAAACAGATATTTTTTACAATATTCTCAGTTAAAGAGAAAGTGATTTTGCAACTATTATAAAGTCTCTTTTTATTAAAGAAGCTTATTAATATGCTGTCAACATTGAAATTTATTAGAGGTTCGAAATTATACAGTTATTTCTTAATAAGAACTGACGTGTGAATATCACTGAGCTCAATTCCAGTCTTTACAATTTTTATAATAACGAATAGAAATTTCAAACAGAAGCATATTATTCTGTATCTCTCCGCTTTGATAAAAAAAATGATACTGTCATTTCAGATTACAGAATTAATGAGATAATGAATTTATTATTTTATTAAATTCACTTACAGCGTCTATTTATTTTGATATCCATGTGTTTTTCATGCATTTACAAATGATTTTCCTCCCACCTTACAAAACATTTTCTAGTCAAATCAAATCATTTTTAATTGTTTCTTATTTTCGATAATTGAATAATTGTAATAATAAATTGTATTCCATATTCTATACGAGTAGTTATTAAAACCTGTCTTTTCACATATGAATACTTTTTTTATTCCACAAACTACAGAAATTTAATATTTTCTAGATTTTATTAAACATTTTTGTCCAGACATTTTTTTTATGATTTTTTGATTGAAAAATAAACTGATTTATAAAAGCGAGTTCAGTCAAAATGTTGGAACTGCATTTTGATTAACATGTTTTGAAATTTAGACTCGACTCTTTTTATCTATTAAATAATTTCTTTACAGAATTTCAGTTCAAGATGTAACCCTATATTTGTTCATACATGATTAAAAAGTGTATTATTTTATCTTTATTATTCGTAAACGAGACCTACACTTAAAAAATATCCATAAAAATTAAACTAAAACAAACGTAGTCTACAAACAAAGAGGATTGAATCAACCCATCAAAATAAATTAGCTCTACCTCACGAACGGATTGTTCATAGTAGATTTTAAAAGCTTTCTTGTAGAACAGGAACAACATTATATATTCATGAGCTGGTTTTACACACATCTGATACACTTATTTATATTAAATGAATTCAAGTGCTTTCACGCATACGTGCTGCCATAAAAAAATGATTAAAAGTTGTCGAACTTCTCATAAAACTGCATATTTATAACACCCTTTTAAATGAGATCATTCTTTTTTACTACTTTTTAAAAACAGCGATTTTCATTGAAACTCGCTTTATTTAATTTTGTATTCTTATCAAGTATGATATATGATTGATAATTGTCCAATTATGTATCGATACTTCATGCAAAAACACTTTTATATTTATTTAAATTGTCTTTCTCTACTAGTCCTTTTTTATTTATCGATTTATATACAAAATATTTAATTAAAGAAGAAAAAAAACGATTTTCTCATAGAAATATATATGAATCGATTATATGATTATATCATTAATTATAATTATTTCCTATTTTGTTTTGCATGCTTTTTATAAAATGTGAATATTAGTTTAAATCTTTACTGGTTCAATAGTGAACAAAATTAATGGATAGTTTTATTGGAAAGTGAATTTTGAAGAAAATGTTATTGGATTGATATATATATATATATATATATATATATATATATATATATATATATATATATATATATGTATATATATATATATATATATATATGAGAAAAAGAGAACTATATAAATTAAACATTATTTTGTAAATGTACGTTCGTGTTTTGTCCATCTTATGCTTCCATCTTTGACCAAAAGAATGTTTAATTGACTTGTTCTTGTGTATATGTGTAATGTATATATATATATATATATATATATATATATATATATATAAATATATATATATATATATATATATATGAACTGAAAGAGAGAGAAGTAGAATGAATTAATAGAACTATCTGTTGACTTTTTGGCCTGTTTTGGTTAGATCTTGAGATTTATTTGAATTTTAAATGAAAATCTAATCAAGAACCAGAGATGAAGCGTAACTGAAAACTATTTCAAAATCATATACCTGAATAAATATCCGAAAAAAAACAATACGGAGTGACAGAATTATCGATATTTTTGAAATAAAGGAGAAGATATTCGAAAACTCGAAATCGACAAGTTGTATTTTCGATTCTGTGAAATCGGAGAACTGAATACTGGAATTATACAATTTCATTTGTATGAAAATCCTAAACTGGCTCGTCGTTTTAATATACGAATACTAAGAATTATTTCAGCAACGAACTTCGGCCATGATATTTTCATTTCGTATCAAATTTATTGTATGTATTTATTTGTAACGTCAAATATTTTATGTATTCTGTAAATATTTTATTTTGTATGCATAATATGTACATATAAAGAAATGATTAAAATCCTATATATTAATGAAACTGTTTTTTATCACATTTATGTTTTTTTAATTAATTTTCTTCCAGATCAGCACAGTGGCAAAAAAAATGGTTTCAAAAAGTATATGGTTGAAATTTGAAGCAAAATTCTAACTCGAATAATCAATATTAACATATTACCAGTATTTCTTGTGTATGTTAGTTATTTTTCTATTTAGAACTACTTTAAAATTATAATTTATACCGAGAAGCGGATTTGTATGGAAACTAATGAAACTTAAACTCCAAGGGCTCGCTTTGTAAGTGGCTCTACAAAGAACGAAAATTAAAAAAATACATTGTACAAATAAATAAAACATTAAAAAAAATACTAAAAACCATGATTGTCAAATTAACATTGTTGTAGAATTTTATGATTTTGAATTCAATTGTATTTGTAGCAATTATAGTAATCACTTAATTAGTTTTATGTATTTTCTTGAGAAATAAAAAATATCTAATGAAATACCTGAACAATAATCGATAAAATTCCACGAAATTCCATAAAGGTAGATATTTTTCTGTCAACAAACATAGTATATCATCTGATAGGTCGAGTTAGAGAAGTAAAACCCAATTGACGAAAAAATTCTCAATACTCAATCCAAAAATATCAAAGCTCAATTTATTTTTGATAATTATTAGGTGTAAAAATGAATTCTGTGCACACAAATTGAATCATTCTTAACTCTGTTTTAAATTACAATATTTTCTCATTTTCTTATGATTTTGTAGTGTCAACTTTAAAATTTAAAAAGACTATATATCTTGACCAAACAGTTCATATAACCAACAGGATGGTACATATAACCAACGAAAAACAACATATTTGACAAGGTATTGTGACACATAAAACATGTAAAAAAGTGTAAAACAGTGAAAGAGATCCAAAAATGAATTACAATTTCATCAACTCAAAACCACCATCTTTTTTTGACAAGGGATTTGTCAGTTACCCCACTGGGTATTTTGTAGATTGAAGTGCATTCAACTTTTCTGTAAATAAACATTCATTTTCTAAAAAAAGGCACCGAATTAATTTGTACACCTAATAAATTCTAAAATAATTTTAACGTTAGTTACTGGATGAGAAAATAGTCAGTTGTTTGTAAACGTAAAATAATGAAATGTTAGTAAAAAAAAGTTGTATGAAAATGATTGAACACTATCAATATTCAATTTATTTTTAATAATTGATAAAAAAATGTTAATTGTAATTTCATTTCATTTATAAATAAAGCAAGAGTTTCAATTCGGTGTATCATTCTGTTTGTATAAACATAACCTGTAATTTTAATTACCAAACCAGTCGCTTCATACCTATCTAAAGATAAAATAAAAAATATATTTAAGTTATCCCATTACGATATTAAAAATATTCTTATAAATATCGGGCAACGATTTCTCGAACAAAACATTTTTTATACAGTGGTTTCATTTGATTTTACGTTATATAAAAGAATTTATCTATATCCAATTCTAATTTAAAGATATACGATAAATGAATTCAACGAATAAACTTAAATCTTCTATCCTTATTTTTCCTAGAAAACAATTCTAATGTAATTTATTTGTCATCATCAAGAGTGAGAATCGAAAGAAATAGAAATAAAATCAAAGCATTAATAATAAAGATGACTGAACACAATCGGTATAAATAAACCGTATTTCATTATAATTGATTTTATTGCCAAGCTATGTCTGTTTTCTAATTACAGATAGTAAATACAAATGAAACAAACTGGAAATTTATACTGATATGTATTTGATAATATCAGCCAATTTTAATAAATATGTATTTATTCTTTTTCATTAAGAAACCCAATAGGATATGATTTTTTTAGTAGAACTTTGTAAAAATATCGTTCTTTAATTTAATTTAAAAGAGATAAAAATACAATTCCCTGCTGATATGTATTTCTTTCAAAATAGAGAAAAGTATTATATATTTAATGTGACTCTCTAGTTAATGCATATCAATGCATTATCAAATATATAACCCTTGAATCATTTAGTATGCATAGACAACGATTTATTGTTTAAGAATCAAAATCGAATACAATTCAGTATTTAACAAGCGAGCAGACTGATAACACAATACTTTTCATGTCTAAAAATCTTATCGTTTGTGAAAAATATCTGTGTGTTTAGGAATCTTCTATTTTAATCTATTGCTATTA
>CM068322.1:32970438-33092938 GCA_034766995.1 Acanthacorydalis orientalis | reverse complement strand
TAAAGAACTGTTTATTATTTATTCTTTTATGTTTCTAAGTAGATATATGTAATGATTGCTAGCCGATGAATTATTTCCTATGTTTGTTTGTGCTAACGATCTAAAAATGTTCTGTCGTATGACGAAGACATGAACTAGTGGGCTCAATTTAATGGGCTGTGTAGGATGTAATCGAACATTTTATTATATAATTATATATATATATATATATATATATATATATATAAATAAATGAATATAAATATACGTTTCTATGAACATAGTATTAGTCAAATAATATATAACTGAATATTAAAAAAGATTGAATTGCTGTATACAAAATGTTAAATGTTCATACTTAAATTTAAAACCACTCTTTAGTAAGAGTTTGTAAATAGGTAATTAAAATTTGTATGATTTTTTTATTGGAATGTGTATTCTTGATTGACAAAAAATGGTTATTAACACTTTACCTACCACTTGTGAATTAAGTGTGCATATAAAACCGAGAAGCTAATTTAAGTACATATTATCCGGTAATACCGGTACGGTTTTGTTTATCACATGAAAATGTGCGCTGTTATCATCCTCAGAGGTTTTCGCTCTGAAAATGAATAGCATTACTATCGAAATATGCTTAAGCAAAATCAAAAAGTTTCAATATTCAATTATTGATAATAACTATTGAACTTGAAAGTGTACACAAAAACTGATACAATATTTTTTGATTTTTTCTGAATATACGAGATTATTCGTACATTCAGAAAAAAATAAAAAATATTGCATTAGTTTTTGTGTACACTTTGATGATGATCGCATATCTATCCAAAAATACAGAAGGAATCAGATAGGAAATGAGAATAATTTTTGATTATTTTGAAGAATATCTTGTAAAGTATCGAAAAGTGATTCATCCATAAACCTTAAGAAAATGTGAAAACGGAATAGAAAAACATCCTCATATACACATAGAATAAAATTACAAACAAATCAAAAACTTTTGAATACCAAAAAATCAGATTTTTTTCCATGACTTGTGCAGTGAAACAAATTAATTTGTAAAACTGAATTTTGCCCACCATGTTTGAATAAATACTCATTTGTTTGAATATAGAAATTATTTCAGAGAATCAAACTTAACACAAGCTCGATTCTAAGCTTATAAAAATCTTTAAGCCAACATTCTGTGTATCTCTAATATTTATAAATAAAATACCATATTAAGACAAGGTTCTTTTCTACAGATTTTCACTAAAAAGCAAATATCGTTCAGTGGCGCGTTAAAACTTAATTGGGTCCAGGAAAATTTGAATTACGAGGCTCCATGTACAGTGTTGTAATATAGTAATGAGTTTATAAAAGATTAGTTTGCCCCCCCCCTTGTTGGCGGGAGCCTCAGTAAATTGCCCTTTTTGTCGATAAGATAACGCGCCACTGGTGTCGTCTTATATTCAGAAGTTCAGTCTGGCACGTCACTGTGAGCGTTTTAAATATTTTAAATATGTTTTTATATAATTTTTGTAAACATCACTTTCTATTAAAATATAAATTATCATTTATAATAATTTTCTGTACAAAAAAGTGCGTCCCGTCTTATAACCTGGGCCTTAAAAATGCTTTTTCCTTGACTGCTCTGGAAAAAATTGGAACTCATCTTAAAATCGGGTTTGTCTTATATTCAGACTAATACGGACATATTTTTTGATTTGAAAAGCATTTTTCTTAAATATACTTACAACTTATTCAATTGTCTCCCTGTCAGCCATAATCGAAAGATGAAATGTCTTCAACGTTTATTCGATACTATTATTGTATTATATACATATATATGTGTGTGTGTGTATGTGTGTAATAATAGTAATAAATATAAGAAAAAGGATCGAACGAGCTACGTCGTTACAAAAATATTCACAAATGAATGACATCGCTCGTAACGACAATACAACAAGACAAATATGCACACGCGATAGCCGACAGCAAAACATAAATAGAGCATATAAAAGAATAACAGAACGGTAATGTGGTGAATGTACGTGAAAAAAAATGTTCACGCGAGGTCAAAGCACATCGAACGGAGCAGCCGGGGCTAGTGGTTTTGTTAGTCGGTTAGGTCCGTCGTTACACTGATCAAAAGCCGCGCCACCAGAGTACGGATTAAAAAAAAAAACTACTCGTGTACGGAAACATTGGGCGTATATTTAAATACGTGTACGTAGGTGAAGGATTTTTTTTAATTATAAAAAAAAAATCCGCTCTAGAAGTCATAATGATATGCGGGGATGAGTGAGATCTGTTCTAGGTGCTCATTAAATATGTTTGGTTAATATGACAGAAAGATGTTTTTTTTTCTGAAATAACTTAAAGTTATTGTATGTTTGTTGTTATTTTTTTTAATAGAGAATTGACTGCAATTCCGAGAACCGATAAATTAATTCCAGGAAAATTGTAAAATCTACACCTCTGAAAAACAAAATTTAAAAAAATATGATAGATTAAATATCTTAATGGTTTTCATCATTCTGGATCACTTGAGTTTCGGTCTCTATGAGTTCCTGCACGTGTGTCATCTTTAATCAGATTTTATATAACATAATAAAGTTATCTAAAATCTGCCTGAAGATGACACACGAGCTGAAACTAGAATTGGAAAACCGAACTTTAAATGATCCAAAAGAACGAAGATCACCAGGGCAGTAAGTATCAAAGATATAAAATCCAACAATAATACTTTTTATTAGGTCGATAGGAAAATAATTAGAGTTTGTTGTCTGAATTCTCACTTTAATTTTTTTCGATGAAAGTGTCATTTCATCTTGTTCTTGTTAATACATTTTGAGAGTGCATTTTTCGGTCTGTATTTTGATACCATCGACTTTGGTTTGATTATTAATTTTGGTTCAAATTGGGCTATTGAGTTAAATATGGAAAAGAAGCTAACAAGAAAATGTTCTTAATTCTCAATAAACGAAGGTACAGAAAAATTTTACAGTATCTCGGTAAATTTTTTTATGAATTGTGTTATGAAAAAGTAATTAATTTGTGAAAATGAAGTTATCGACATTGTCAGAACTGATTGTGACATTTTATCGATTTTCCGAAAATATTTCCAAGATACACTGTTTTAAAAATAGTGATTTATGTTTATAAAGTAAAATTAAATAAATTTTGTCATAATTGATTAAAATATTGTTTAAAAAAGTCATATTCGACAAACAAATTTTCACAGTTTTATTTTTGATAATGAATAAATGAAAATTATAACTAAACAAATTTAGTACCTTTATCAGAAACACACACACACTAAAAATATTTCCCTACAAACAAACTGTTGTTCGTACATTTTCCCAAACGATCACCAGCGGGAAAATATTTCTGGCACAAAAACAAAACTCAAATTAATACAAGAGAAACTTCATTATCGTCAACATGTGTGTACTGAACAAATACTGTTGCCAAAAAAAAATATAATAACATAAATATATAATAAACTTGCACTAGAAAACTGTCGAACGTTTTTCGTCGAGAAAAACAAACAGAAATATGTGTTCAGTGTACGGAGACTCGCAGAAGTTCCTCTTTCATACGATTCGCGTAACGAAAATAAACAGACAACGGGAGACACGGACTTTTGGATGTAAAATATGTGCAGTGAGTTTCGAACGTGTGTATAAATCATGTGAGATAATGTGAGATGCTGCGAGATACAATTTGCTGAATCACCTATCTCGTCGGTTGGAATTAGAGGAAATGTATATAATTTATTAGAAACTTGCTCTTAACAATTTTCCAGACATGTTTTTCTTTAATATCATTTTTCAAATTTATATATATATATATATATATATATATATATATATATATATATATATATATATATACAGTTGCTAGATTATTAAATAGATTCTCTATTTATATAAATATTAGATATGAAAATTAAGTCAGTGCTCTTACATTAAATCGACCATAACTATGTTTTAAAATAGAATATTTTCTCGTCGTTTTAGATTTTCAAGTACTAACTGTAATTAACAATCTCCTAATTATAATTAACTTAATTTAAAATCTCTATATATCTTCGTTAAGCAGTTGGCATAACCTCACAAAACAGTAATGAACATGATAGAGTCCGAAAAACAGCTTATTAGGTATTGGATATTTTTCGCATTCCGGTTTAAAAAATAATTCTTCCAAAGCCGCAAGAATGATTTGTACAATTGGTGGGAAGATGTTCTGATGTATGAAACATATAAAAACAGTTTCAAAGTGGCGATTTTGATTTTTCGGTTCGAGAAAGTCGTGGACAGTAAAAAAAAATTGAAGACGAAGAGAATTCAGCAGCTATTGAATGAAAACTGCTCTTAAACTGAATAGGAACTCGTTCAACAACACGAAGTTACCCAGCAAACAATTTCCTATCGTCTACATCGGCTGATATAAATTCAAAAGCTAAGCCGATGGATTCCAGATGAAGTCATTCTAGAAAACGAAAGAATATGCAATACGGCTATGTCCTCGTTTACAAGATTCAAAAGGAAGGATTTTTTAACAAAAAATCATAACCAGGGATGAAAAATGGATTTAGTATGACAATTTTAAGCGCTGAAAATCATAAATTATGCCCGATGAACCATCAACTCCTAAACTAAATATTCAAGCTGAAAAAGTGTTATTGTCTACTGGGTGGGACATTAAGAGTGCCATCTGTCATGAGTTGAAAAATAATTCAATAAATTCTATTAATTTACATGTTTCAATCTAAACGTTTGTAATTAACATCTCATCAATTTTATAGAAAAATGAGAAATTGAAAAATCTGACATAGAATTTGAAATTTGTGGATTACTCTGTATGAAACGTAGGTGAAAAACTCGTTGGAATTTTATTCACTATATATATATATATATATATATATATATATATATATATATATTCTAGTATTATTCTATACCAGAAATTAAAAAAAAGAACAGAAAAGATTATACAGCAAAAACAATGAAATGGAATTATCCGAACGTCAATTCCATTTGTGTTTCACTGGCTACAAGTCAAGATCTGTGTACAATGGCGCACATGCTACTCCATAACATACGTCTATATAAAAATAACACCGTCAAAGAAAGTTCATAACGCCATCCGACAGGCTAAAAGTCGATACTCTGAACAAGAGAGGCCAGATGGCGTGCGCTCGATGACGTTCCGTCGTGTAAAACTGCAACTGAACATAAAAAAAAACCATAACCGCACGCGACAGCCACCGGTGCACGGAATGGAATCGTACCCTTTAGCACCGATCCACCCTCACAAGCGCACATAACGAAAGAAAAAAGAATAATAAAATAAAAGAAACGAAAACCATTCCGTACAAGAACCATCTGTGTTTTGTTTCTTTTATGTAACTCAGCGGTGAAGATGTGTGTGAAGTATATGGAGTGATTAAGAAAAATGGTCATAATTGGTTTAATTATAGTTTTATGATCATTTAATTCCCTTTAATGGGAAAGAATCGCTGTCCGCAAACTATCTGGATTGCACATGTGTGTTCAGTGTCGTTGTTATAGAACTGGGATCGGATGTATAAAAACTGATAATTAGATCTGATATTAATTTTATTGATTAACCTGAAAATTTGTATTTTTTTTCTTTTCTCTTTGATAGACTTGTTGAATTTCTTGAATTGTTTTCAAAAATATTTATTTTTTATATGAATTCATTATAGATAGAAAATCTTTCATAAATATTTTTTTTTGATTTGTTGTAAGTCGATAGAAAAAAAAATAAAAACACAGATCTTAACCGGTTTGAAAGTCGAGACGCATTCAAGAAAACAAAACTGTCAAAGTAATCGATTTTATCTCCAACTTATTGTCGTTTTAATCAACGAAGGATTGATATAATTGAGTTATATTCAATTGTCAATTCTGCAAAATTCGAAAATTTGTAAAGAAATAGTAAATCATATCTGTATTTGAAAAAATATATAAACTTCCAGTCACGATATTTATTTAACTGGATGTGATGAAAAAGTTGTAATAATTCGTATACGAACATCAGAAAAAATATTTAAAATCTGTGCTAAAAGTCGGTCACAAGTACCTAATGGGCTAGAAAAATATATCTGAAAAGTGTAACTAAAAAACTTTACATTTACATTTTTTTAGAATATCTGTTAGAACGAGAGTTTTTAAATTTATTCGACAAGCGGTACACAAACACAAGCGCCGACCTGAGAATTAACCGATTATAAACGACGCACCAGACACCGACCGATCGTCTCGACACATAGTTTTCGAAAGTTCCACACGCGAAGTTTTCGATAAAGGACAATATTAGTTCTGAGATCGGTTTATTTTTATTTGAATGTGTGTCAATGTGAAGTTTAACAAACTATCGAAGTACCGGAGCGTAAAGTTTCGCATGCGACGCCGACGACATAAATTTGCACTTATCCGTACCGACTGTACAACGTGTTGATACATTGTGTAAAAGTGGAAATACAGATGGGCGATACGACCGCACTTACTGTTAAATATGTCTACAAAGATAATGTAATAATGGGACGTATACATTTTGTATGGGTGTGTAGGTGAAGAAATGTGCGGATGAGTCGAGTGTACGCAACAGGAATAAATTTATTTTTCATCAGTCTTATTTTTTAAACTCTGAACTAATATTTGATTTTAAATAATTCTAGTCGGGAACAATATTATAATTTGATTTGTTGTAAATGAAAGATGTAAAATTTGATCAATGAGATTACTGAGGATTATTGATTAATCTGTTTGGCATAGTAAATGAAAATACATTTCTATAAGTGATTTTGCATAAACATTTCTTGTTTTTCTGGAAAAATATTACTGTCACGAGGACCGTTTGATAAGTGTGGTAAAAAAGCAGGTTAAGCAACTTTCCTTTTTTTGGAAAAAAACGATTTTTTTGCCAACATAGTATCCATTGAGGACTATACTCTTGGTCCAGCAAGTCTGAAAAATACGCATTAACCCTTTGACGGGAATTTCTTCCCACCGAGTAAAATTTTGAAGTTTTGGAGAGAAAGAAGTCATACACGCTCTCTCACGATGTACAACGAAAAAAGGAATACAATTTCAGTATAAAACATAAGAAATGAATTAATTGTATTCGCTGAAGCTTTAGAGTAAAAAAATTTTGCACATGTTAAGATTGTATTTTGTTATGTTAATTTTTAGATATTTTTTTTTAATTTTTATAAAAGTTTCTGAGGCCAGCTGTTGATAATCATCCACAGATGTGGTTCCAGCAAGATTGAGCCACAGCGCAAACAGTAAGATCCGTTATGTAACTTTTACTGGTCATTTTTAACAAACGCATAATTTTAAGAAACAGCGATTTTAATTATCCTGTACATTTGATTGATTTGAGTCCACCCGATTGTTTTCTTCGAGGTTACTTAAAAGAAGATGTATATGTCAATAAGCCAAAAACATCCTGCAGCTAAAGAACGACATATGAGAAGAAATTCGAGAGAAGTGACGGAAAATGGCTTAGAAAGAGGTCGAATTTGTGAAGACGAAAATGGGCATCACCTATGTGACGTCATTTTTCATGTGTAAACAAGAAAAATTCACCATCTTTATGCTATAAGTATTTTAGGAAATAAAAAAGGATGAAAATATTACAATACAAAAGATATTAATGTTTTAAACCCTTTCGTTCTTTTCTGCCACCCTATATATATATACATATATATATGTATAAATTAAAAACATCCCTCTGCAACCACTAACTCAAATCATTTTGATATTTTGAATACTCAATCGAAATGATTTAAATTATCTATAATGAATTTACAATTTATAACTACAGCATGTGTAATATTTTCAATAAAATTTCATTTGAACAATGAGCACATTACACAGTAAGGACAAAAATACATTCTGCAAATATATACTTTCTATAGTGATTTATTACTTTACTTTTTCATGGTCGCATGAATGTCATATGTACAAATGTTCATGTTATATAATTTCTTTAACTGTTGAAACATATATGATCTGTATGTGTGAGTGGATATTAAAGAAAATTATTTAAGTAACCGAATTTAGGTATAAACACGATGCGATGAAAATGAATGAAACATTTCCAATTACATATTATTGTCTTATCGAACCGTACAGCTCCGTTACACAATAATACGTTTTGAGAATTACATTTCATGTTTTGATTGATTATGTGTGATAATGATTGACTTCCAAAAGTTTATTAATTAAATAGCATAAAACTTGGTAAGCTCTTAAACAATTCTCGTTATAACTTCTTATAATATCAAGTTGATATGAACGTATAACTTCATTAATTCATTAAAAAATACGACACAGCACCTATTCATATATTAATATCATAAAACTTGCATACATTTTCATAAACACACACACACATATATATATATATATATATATATATAGTGTATACATAATTACATAAACGTATCATGAAACTGAATCGATGATTTATTTAAAACAGAGAAATTGTTTCATAAGTATGTAACTTTATCTAGTAAAACATCTAGTCATAATGAAAAGTTTATATGCTCAAGAGTCTCTGGTGGCAACTTTGGAGTCTGTATCAGGAAAGTTTTAACTTACATTCACAATGACGTCGCATTTGTTATGCATAAAATATGAACGCTTCGAGGAAAATAGCCTTTCTGCTAGAGTATAGAGTCTCTCATTTTAAAAATATACAGCGTATTATTATTTATTAACATTTATATAATTGTGAATCTTATTTCTTGTATATATATATACATACATACACAAACACACACACACACACATATATATATATATATATATATATATATATATATACATATATAAAGTGAAGACGAAGTTTAATAATAACAAGTTATATATATTCAATTTGATTGTCTTACATTTTACTATCGTAACATTTATTATATTTTATCTGTACATTAATCTCGAATTACCATTTCTTTAGAAATATGAAATAAAAGATAGAAATGATTATAATTGTACATAAAAACCGAACTTTTCTTCTTATTTGTGTGTGAATTTGTTATAGTAGCAAACTTTTTTATTACTATTCTCTTGTGATTCATATTTGAATTATAATTAGTGCATTTTTGAATAAATATATGAGTATTTTTAGACAAATTATCCTAAACTGCGAATAAATTGTTTATGTTTTAAAATACAGTTTTGATACTCCCGCGAAATTCGCTTTCACAAATGATTTGTCACGCATGCTACAAGCCAGAAAAATGTTCAATTATTGATTAGGGATCATTTTTGATTATTTTTTATGATCATTTCGTTGGAGATTCCATACAAACAAAGCTCTAATAGAGAAAAAATCTTTAGTTTTTCTGTATTTCTTACTGAAGTATGAAATTTCGAAAGGATCACTAGTACTGAAAATGAAAAATGAAGAACAAAAAGTGAACTGAAATGAGTTAAAAAATATGTATAATCTAAGAATATGTGTTTGTTAAAAGTGAAATAAATAAACAGACTTTTTTAAATTGTTTTTTGGTTGAGGATATATCGTCTTAATCATGAATATCGATTTGAATCATATTCATCAACTGATTCAACTGATTCATAAGATAAAAACGTAAGAGCAACTCCAGAAAAATAACAAATAACTCAGGGATAACGACAATCGTACGAATATATTTTCAATGGTTTAAGAAATTACGAACGAGGAAAAATTTAATTTTTCTTCACAATTAGAAAATATTCATACAAAATCATATGAAAACCAAATAAACGAACATAGTCTTCAAAAATAAATAAATTACATTTATAATAACTTCAATTCAATTCAGTGCTTGCAGCTTCAATCAAAAACACCGTTAAAAAGCAGTGAAAAAATTATACACTGAATTGAAAAGTCTTTGAATATGTTTAATTAAAATTTATGTAAGTGTATGTTGTCCTGATAGTTCTCGTCCTTTTTAGATTATCTGAATTTCTTTTTTGAGACACGTGTTTTATCTTCAAGCAGATTTTAAAGAATTTTATCGAAACTAACAGTCAATAACAATTGATTGAAAAGGATGAATAGATCAGAGAAACACATCAACATATAAAAACATAAATTTAGAATATTAGTATTAATTCAATCTAAAAATATTTGAAAAATATCATCAAATACTTGGAAATAGCAATAATTTATAAACTTCCATGTTTTATTCCCTAAATGTACTTTAATTCATGTCCAATTACAAATAACAAGAAGTTATTTAGCTAACAAATACTGGAATTTATTAATAAAGTCAAGAATTCTCTCTTAATATTAAAATCAAAATGATCTGCTAATATAACCAGATGGACGATAAGAAAAAAATATGTATTTAAGGGTTCTATCCAGTGACCAATCGACTACAAAAGTTTAAAAGTGGATAGAAATAGAAACTGTATAGATTGTATAAACTAGATTGGTCTTTATTATTATAATCGAAAATTAGGTTTAGTTAAAATTTATTTGCTCTTTTGGATCAGCTAAACATCTATTCTTTTCTAATAATTTCTCAAGTGTTGCTCAGTAGATGTTGCAGAGTCTTTAACATCTACCTGGGATTACTAGTAGTGAAGAACGAACATTGAGATGATCCAAAAGTATGTAAATCAATAAAACGACGAGATCGCATATACAAAAAAGTACAATTATAAACAGTAAACAGATCAGCTAATTCTAAAAAAATCATAAATGCAGTAAGTTTCGATCATAGAACTACAGATTAAAAATAAGTACCTGCTGGTACTTTCCGATTTTTTGTCCCTTCGTCACATTATCGAAATAACAAATTAAAAATATGTATTTCAATAATACAATTTGTATAAATGAAAATATTTGTTCAATCGTTTGACCTTACTCTAGTGGTAATTATTTCGACTTGTCATATATAAATTTCTATGAGAAATCATAGTTTGACTGTTTCTATAACTGATTGAATTGCAATCACAAACATATTTCACCATGAAAATGTATGGCATTGTAAAATGATATACAAGTCATTTTACATTCCGATCATGTTAATCAAAAAAATATACCACTAATGGTTGATTGTCGAAAATATTACACTGATAATAAAAACGTACCTTTAATGCACAACATCTGCCATTTCGGGACCGTACAGCACAGAAAACTGCACATATTGTCTAATAATTATCACTGAATCCAAACGTCAAATATCGACCACGTGGTAGAAAATAACTTACTTTTGTCGAATACAAAACCGCGAGTGAATAAACTGCACTGATTAATTAGATGTCCACGGATTTCGTTTTGGGTTTCATCTGGTAAATTGTTCAATTCCATTGCACGATACAAGACGGAAATTAATTTAATAGGCCAAGAGATTACGCACACGCACTCATCAAACACCACTATATTCGTTCTAAGGTCGAGGCATGCGCCCCTTGGGCAGTTATTAAAAACTATACAGCACTCTTATCAAATTAGATATAGTATTCATACATATATATGGAATCTCTAATTTATTGCAGATACACATTACTTTTTATTTTCATGCGGTAGAAATGAATTAGTAGCAGTACTATTTCATAAATTTTATATTTAGTAGAAATGATATATTTGAAAGAATACAATTATATTTTTTTCTATTGCAATCGTAACATGAAAAATATTTAAAAAGAAAGAGCGATCTGTCGAAAATGCGTTAAAGAAAGACATATAGATATTGTATTATAGAAGAGTCCATTTTAAAAGAGTTAGATATTTCTGTACTAGATGATTTCGTACCCATTGAAATAGAAATAATCAAAAACCAGAAATGATTGATAATGATTTGTTTTTGAGCAGAAAAAAATATTTTATGGTTTGTGGGGTGAAAAATAGTTCATTTGTAAAAATGAATTTAGACATAGTGTAGAACTCTATTGTTTCGTTTATGTTCTCATAGTAGTTTCAAATGCAGAATTAGATATGAGCATAGATCAGTACGAGGACAAATCAAAAAGCAGACATTTAAAAAATCAAAAACTTTTATTCTGCATACAAGGTTTTCATCAAGATGATATTTTTTTGTATAATACTCACCAACTTCTGTGCACGTAATCGAACACTTAATAAGTTTCTTGATTCCATTCTAAGATATTTTTTCGGTCTCTTCCACATCTATTTTTCCTCGTATTAATAGACTGAATAGAATTTATTTCTGATTCGTTTATTCTATGTTGATGAGACGTGAATTCATTAATAATGAAGCAGAAAATAACCATCAAAATTTAGTGCAGAAATATCTGTCATAGCCAATATTAAAAACGTTCAAGGTGTAGCCTTCTCTAAGAAAGTTCATGATGACATTTTTTGGAATATATAAGATGCAATTTTGATTCGTTGAACACATAAACGTAAAGCAATGAGCAGTGACAACAATTATAAACTTTTGCAAGAAATAAATCTAAAAATCAAGTCAAATATGTGTGAGAAAATTTCGATGGATGGGATTCTGCTCCAAGACAATACTTAACTTCATATGCTAGTAAAAGAAACTATTGTATTCAAGATGTAGGGTGTAAGATCCTGAACCACTTATTATATAGTTCTGAATTATCACCAAGCGATTTACACCTCAACAGGGTATTAAAATTAGAGTTAAAGGACAAAAATATACGATGAAAAAATGGATGCACACAAGGCCAAAAAGTTTCTATCTGGATGGTATCCAGAAGCTCATTTCGCGTTGGACTGAGTGCGGAGTGCGGATTTGACTTTACTTCTTGACTTGTCTTCATAGTACATGGTTAAAATACGTTTGGTTAATAATTTCAATATCAATATAATTTTCAAATAATCAATATAAATTTCAATATGATTTCAAATCGTAACTACTAATGAATATTCGTATCGAGTAATTATTTAATAATTTATTTTTTATATACTATCAAAAAAATAACTCGTTTCATTACGATTTTTAAATAGAATCCGTTCTCGTTTCCCAATCAAACAACAGTCTCGTTAGTGCCGTATAATCACTGTGAACAAACGCAACACAATCGAACGATCTCTCTCGTTTAAACGGCGCACGTCTCGCATTCGAAATTATTCAAACATGTCAGAAAACTAACAGAACAAATAAAGAATTTCAATCCAATTGAATTCCTTTAAACAGGAGTAATGTCAAATATGTAACTTCGCCGGAACGTTCGTTTATTTGTACCATCGGGTAAACATTTCGAAGAGCGGCGAAGATAAATGGACTCGGAGATGTGAAAAATGCGCGCGAATTCACACAGACACACACACACGCACGTGCATACTTATACATAAACGGTGTCTGGTGTATCTTTCGTTCGAATCTCTCCAGAGAACCATACGGTGTAAGTAAAACGATTATTCTTGAACACATGCGCTGAATATAGAATATCCGATTAGGTTAGAGATTTGTATCAAAAGGGGACAAATACGTTGCAGTTATTCTACTAAAGCTCATTTATTTTACTCTGGGTTTGCTTAAACTCTTCATTGGACAATCTGGCCAAAATATATATATATATATATATATATATATATATATGTCACTCATTTTGTACAATATTATCAGAAAAAATATTCTTCTTGACTGATTTTAAAAACAGCTAGGGAAGATCCAAGATATTCACAAACACAAACATGTCGAATAGATGAAACGAAAAATAAGAAAACGTTCTCAGACTGAAATTAAAAATACACGATTTAATATTTCAGCAAAAATAATAAAGAACACTTCAATTTAAAACAGGTTTAATTTAAAATTCCGAGTTCTAGGAAAATTAATTTTAGATCGATCAATATTTCATCAATTAATAATCGCGAACCATACAACGCTGTCTGATTAATTATATCGAACAGATCGCTACACAATTATAAATGAAAAACTGATTTCACTCAAGCGGCCGTCTACTTCAGAACACTTTACACAATTAAATATTAAGTATCCTCGTAATTGACTTCGTTCAAGTAATTGGATTATGTTACTTGTCTACTAGAACACACAAAACAGATGTGATCCTTTAAAAGAGAATTTTAAGATGTCGAGAGCATCGTTCGAAATTTAATCGCTTTCAATGTGTTCGGTTTAATATTCTTGTTCTAATTCTTAAGTAGCGAAAAGTTTATTTAGTCTTATTATAATGTTTGTGTACGTGTGTATATATATATATATATATATATATATATATATATATATATGTATAACTAAATAAAAAAATTCCAATCTGAACGAACCAGTGTCTTCTTTCTACATATTTTCAATAAATTTTCTAATATCCTTATTCAATATTTGATCTTTTCGATTATTTTTTGAATTTTAATTTCTGTTTTAAGACTATTTTCAATCACTTTTGTCGGTAATCTCTCAATATATTACATTATTACATGTTTTTACTTAATTATTTTGAAAATTTCCACCAATAGTCTGATCTGAAGTTATGAATGATAAACTAGTATTTATTTACACAATGATAGTCTGAACAAAATTTAATCTATATAAATTATTAGCCTGAATATAAGACAGTTTTATGAGTTCCGGTTTTTCCAAAGGAATTGAACAAAAACTCTTTTTTACGATTATTTTTGCTGTTTTTTTCTAAAGAAGACAATAAAAAAAATGATTTATGTTTTAATATAAAACAATGTTTACACAAATTATACAAATACATATTTAAAACTCAACAATCTGTTGTTTAAGTTAAAGTTGTGATGATAACTTGTTAAATTTTGATTAAATGGTAAAATCAAATCGTCAATTAATAATTTTGATTTAATGGCATACAATGGCGAACGGACCTGAACTTCTGAAGATCCAAATATAAGAGTCGTTTGTGCTTTAACGAAAATCTGTGGAATAAACCTTGTCTTGTGTTCGGGCTAATACGGTACATTGCTTTGGTAAATAAATATTAAGATTTTTTAATCTTACTATTTAAAAATCGAGTTTACTCTGCTTACAAAAGACATTTTTTTAAAAAGACATCTTGGACAATATTCGGTGATTTAAGGAATAAAAAAATCTAAGATATTTGAGATATTAAAATATTTAAAGCGAAAGTTTGAAAAGCCTGTTTGTTAATCTCGGGTTATTTTTAATATTCACTAATTTTTGGAAATCATTCTTTTGTTGAGATTGAACACTCCTTCTGCGTCTTTGAAATTTTTATTCTCGAACAATGCTTGATTTCACTCGGTTTAAGTTTCAGTCATTTTCGAAATAAATTTGTGGATTGGCAACTTTTTCCATACTTTCATAATTATTTTCGCAATTCTATAATAGCCGGGAGAGCATCAACACAGTTTCAATTCTGAAACTGTATCAGCTAGAACCGAATTAACAAATAGTTTTATATTAATAAAACTAGTAATAATTAATAATTATGTTTTATTTTAATGTACTTCATTTTTAAACTTGCATATTATCATAAGATGTAAATAACAAACGTCCATCCTCCGTTCTTCTTTGAGAATACTCATAATTTCTCACTCTGTATCTGAAAATCCACAAATACATTAATTATAAATAAAACTAAACTACTTTGTAATAAATAAAAAAATAACGAATAAATGAATATTTAAAGTTTTAAAATTCAAACGTAAAATGACCTCGACATCCATGCATCATCTAAAATGAATGTCTAGATAAAACACTAACCACTTCCTGACGATCAAGACACTTACTAAGGAGGCAATTTTGAAGTGATGTTTTGAAAACAATATGTGGAAAGAGTTTGCGATTGTCCTCGTGTCGTCCAGTAAACAAATATTTAATGAGCTAGGGTTAATACGTATATTTTATATTTGCTTCTGTTATATCGTCACTATCCTTGGAATATTAAATTATTATTTCAATAAATTTCAGTGATACAAATCGTTATTGACATTAAATCGAGCGCTGGTTATTGTAGCGTAACTGGACCGTAAACCGAATTGTACAGCTTTCAATTTACAATAATTTACTCATTTATTCGAATAATAATTATCCAGTTCCATTAATAATTATTCATTCGATATTGAATACACTGGTATATTTATTTTAACACATATATTAAATTTCTTCGCAATCCATTTCTGTCTGTATGTAAAATAATAATTAATGATCAGGTCGATTAATAAACTATGAATGTTGAGGAAAAAAATCGACAGATCGAACGCACAGTGTCTGCTCTATATTATGAATCGCTGTGGGTATATTAAAAAAAATTCTGAAACAAATCACATAACCGATAAACATTTCTTTCCCGATGATATTCACTTGAACGTTTATAATAATATTTACCGAAATAAGCTCACCCTCGTGTGCACACATGTTTATTCAATAAAGCATCGTGTGTGTTTTTAGGTATTCCCTACGCGTGCTTTTCTTTCCATCTCCCGTTTGTACAAATCATATCATTTGTATTCAGAATTCGCCCTCTGCAATGTCAACAGAACGTCAACTCTTATATTTGTGTTTTCTGTTTGACAGCTAAATTGTTATATTGAAAATATTTTTTTTAAAACACGGTCTCATCAAGCTCTCTCCTTATTGAATTTATGTACGTTATAGTTTATAAATTATTCAAAAGCTTATATACATAGACAGACAAATGTACAAGAATATATATATATATATATATATATATATATATATATATGTAAAAATATGCCAATGTGTCCAATTTATTATAAAACACACATATAAAATTCATTGAAAATGTATTTATTTTTGTTCATCGTTGGAAATTCCTTTAAATCTTTTATATTTATGACTGTTTATATTTATTCTGTAAGTAAATATTGAAAACTTATTACTTTTTCCACTTCACTGTTCCTAATAAATTTTTTAAACTTTTTTAACAAGTACAAAATTGTTTTTTTAAAAAAAATAATTCTGTACTTGTTAATTGGTATTAAATACTTTAAGCTTTCTATTCTTAACGGATATGCTAGATAATTTCTGATAAATTTTTTTTAAATTCAAAAGAAACATTCAACTCGTGATTAAAATACATTTGTTAATTATTTCAGTTTATATAAATAGATAAAACAAGTAATTTATCAGTAAGGTGGAAATAGAGTAGAATTTTTAGAAAGTAGAAAAGGCAGATTTAAAATTTTGGAAGCCCTAGACATACATCTTTATTCGCCTTTGACTGAAATAACTGATTTATTATTATATGATGAAGTGTATATTTATATTACGTAGTAAAATAAAAATAAATCATAGATTAGATAAATATTTGATTTTAACCTTCCTTCTGTTAAATCGTGATCTTCGTTTTTTAGTTGTCGAAAATTTTCATAGACATTAAATCTGTGTCTAATTGAGAATATATATTTTTTATTTTATTAAATCTTAAAGTCAATATTTGTTCAAAAGTACACTTCTTGAAAAGTAATATATTTTAATTAGAACTCTTTGAAATTTATTTGTTATTAATTAAAATCTGTTCGTATCCAGTAATATAAAGTGAAAAAATTAATTCGGTGCCTTTAAATTAAACAATCATAACTCTATTTCAAATCTAAATACTTTCTAGTCGTTTTAGAATTTTAAACTACTAACCTTAATGTTTAAAAACACCGTATATCCAGGCCAATCACTTGGTGTAACTTTACAAAACAGTGGTGAACACAATGGCATTCGAAAGGCAATATATTAGGTATTATATACTTTTCACATTTCAATTGAAAAAAGTGCTGTAGAAGTAGTGGAAATGATTTTTTCAGTTTTGGGTGAATGTTTTGTGGCGCATAAAACATGCAAAAAGTGCTGAAACAGTGGAAGTGGTTCGAAAATATATTATGATTTGATCGACTCAAAGCAGCCATCTTCTTTTCGACAAGGGTTTCGTCTGTTGTCCGACAGATAGAGCAAATTTATACAAAATAATGTGAGATATTTTGGGGATTTAAATGTATTTCATTTTTTGTAAATAATCATTCATTTTCGATAAAAAGGAACCTTATTAATTTATTCAACCTATCTTTATTCACGTTTATGACTGTTCTTGTCAGATTTCTTCAGATCTTATCAGATATTTTCAATCCTGAACAAGTTTGTTTTGATCAGGTTAGGTCACGGCTAATCAAATCTTTTCATGCCTGATCGAACCTGCTTAGATTAAATTCGGTAAGGTTTAGGAAAGATTTATTAAATCTATACAGGTTTGATTAGATCTTTTATGTATGATCAAGTTTACTTAAATCAAGTTTGATCGACTCTGATCAGGACTTTTCAGGTTTGATCCAATCTGCTTATATCTGGTTTTACCAGGTCTAATCAATTCTTTTCTTGATAGAATCTAAGTTTTGTAAGATAAGACAGCTTTGGTCAGATCTATTTAGGCTTTGTTAAGTATTTTCATGCCTGGTCAAGTCGATTTGAATGAAGTTTAGTCAGGTATTTTCAGTTCTAACAAAAACTATTTAGATCAGATTTGGGGAAGTTTAATCATCTCTGATTAAGTCTGCTCAGGCCTGATCAGATTTGATAAGACTAAGTCAGATTTTATTTAATAAAATATGACATGGTTATATTTAGTCAAAACTAGTTAAGTCTGATCAAATCTAATCAGACATTCAGTCCTGGATAAATATAGACAGATATGAGCAAGTCTAGTCAAGCCTAATCAAATCTTGTCATTTTCAAAGAATGATGTCTGATAAATGTACCTATTATATAATAACTTAATACAATTTGAAATCATTATTTCCATAAACCAAAAAATATTTTTTAAATACTTTGTCTGTATTTTTTAGTTACGAAAAAAAATAGAATACTTTATTCTATAAATCTCCAACTTGGCCAAACAGCACCTAAAAGCAGCCACACATCTTCTTTAAATGAAAGTATAACATTAAAATTTAATGCTGTTTCACTTACATTCAAACATTACCTTCGACCGTCATGTGAAGATGGCACAAAATGGTGCAGAACTCATTTTTCGTTTCAAATATAAATGTCGTTGCGACTTGTGTTCTTCCGTTAATTAATGTTAGTCATTCGCTCGACATTTTCATATTTTTCTCTCCGTTTCAAACGAATTATTACAGCAGCATAATTTGTTGATTTTAACGACGAACTTCGCCTTCTGTTAAAATACTGCATTCATTTTTAAGTCGTATCTGAAACGTGATAACAAAAATAAACTTTGAAAAGAATTACTCTAATTTATATTTTAGAAAAATGTCTATTTTAATTTAATGTAATAAATAAACTATTTAACTTTTTTTAAATAACAATATATACGATTGATAAGTCTTTTAAAAAGGAAATATTTACAGACGGAGTTCATTTATCTGCTAGGATTTTATTTTAAAAAAATCTCGTATTGAAGTCATGTACCGTTGGTTCAAAGGTGGCACCGACACTCGACTGAATACGAACTACACGATTATTTTCCTATTTTGCTATCGATGCCTTTTGGGACTAGCATAACGTGGCCGCTAGACCTTTTTTAAATCTGTCGCCTGTACGCTCCACTTGTTCTCCACATGAATCGGTTATATATTTTTTTTGCTTGCTCGAACCTCAGCATGTCGAAAATAAACAGCCTCTTTTTCCCTGTTTTGTTTTATTTGTATAGGAAAAATTATTCGGCCGGAAAGAAAATATTTTTATTGTCGTCATATATTTTTATGTACTCGGTTCGCCGACGTTTGATTGTGTGTACGCAGTACAAGTTCTGTTTGAAGCGGACACAAGTGTTTCCTAGTCGGAAATATTAAATGTCTATGAATAACTTATATTTTCAATATTCGATCATGTTTACTTCTTCTATACACGATTTGTACACTTCTAAATCTGTTTAAAGTTTTCACGTTGCATGTCGTACGAAAGTTAAAAAACTTTTTGAAAAGAATTTTGTTTTCTCTCGAACTATTTGAATTTGCATTTACACGTCTCGTGAATTGTTGTCGTTTTATATATTTGTGTCGATTTAAAATTTAACAAAGTTCAAGTGGATGAAAGTGTAATTTATAACAACATTAAGTTATTCAAAAAAAACCATCACTTATACAAATGATAAATTTCAAACTTAAAACTACTTGAACAAGAATCCATGTAAATATTTTTCAAGGACAATAATAAATCTCTCTCACAATTATAGTTTATGTTTTAAGGCAAAAAAAACACATTCGTCTGCTTTACAGCAAACATTCAACGTTGAAAAAACAGTATCTTCATTTTCTTTGAAATTGTGTCTTGAAATAAATGTACATAGATAAATGCGTCAAGTGTTAAATGAAGGCGATTATGTAGCGAAGGTTGTTGCTAGTGAAAGCTTTTTTAAACCCAGTAAAACGGGTACGTATACCCTCTTGTCCTCATGTTACAATCTCATTCTCCGCCTGTTACGGTCGTCCTATTTTCAAAAAGAATTTCGTACAAAGTTCCGGTGATAAAGTGTGCAACTGATTTATAGTCGAAACCTTACACGAATTGTGTTATAAAAAGATAAAAGTTTTGCCACAAGTTTACGGTGTCGTCTCTCTCTCTCTCTCTCTCGCGAAGAACAATGATCAATGAAATCGGGTAATGATTTACGGTTTAAGTTCATTATATACTCATATATATATATATATATATATATATATATATATATATATATATATATATATATATATATATATATATGTATGTATATATAAAGTTATGATAATTTTGAAATATGGTACTTTATTAATTTAAATTTACGGTCTTGTTTTGTACGAAAGAACATATGTACGTTTCGAAGTTTCTAGATTTATACTTTTTAATTTTTTAAATTTAAAACAGCAAAGTGCACGAATATAAATCACGATGGATTTATGTGAGTAAATCCGTTTGGGATGTGAGTAAATCCGTGTGTAACTTGACATGGTTGATACTGCATCATGTCCCAGATGAGATGCTACTCGAGTGTACACACACACACACATATATATATATATATATATATATATATATATATCCATTATTGACTTTACATATACATTACTTGTTTTTTTATTTTCTTCCCCAGAGATAAAATGCTAACTAAAGTAGGTGTTTTTAATCTATTCTCGAGAAAAGTATACTTTATAAAATAGGACATGATAATATAGTGAGAAAATAGTCGATTGTATAAAAACATGAAGTCTGTATTAGAAAAAAACAGTTTTCTTTACTTGTAGAATGTTTTAGAATTAATTTGTATATTACGTGTAAAAATTAATTCTTTGCCTTTAAATTGAAGCAATCATAACACTGTTTTAAATTAAAATATTTTCTCGTCGTTTAATGATTGTACAGTGCCAGTCTTAACATTTAAAAACACTATACATCTTGGCCAAGTAGTTGGCATAACCTCACAAAACAGTTGTGAATTTTCAGAACATCAAAGTGAAAAGTAGATTTTTAGATTTTTCTGTAGTTCAGTAATTTGAAAATGATGGAATCGGAATGAAAATGTGCATAAACGAGAATCAGAATAATTAATAATTAATTAATTATCAGAGATTTTTGATCGAAAATATTTTTGCAGTTTGCAGAGCGAATCAAAAAATGATTTGTGAAACTTAATTTGTTAAATTTTTTTTAATATTTTTTTAGTATATTTACAGCCCTTCTGTATATACTTAAAAATAATTACTCATTTAACTTTCTTTCGTAGGAAAAATGTATATAATTATCTAAAAATTAAGTTATAACTAAATGATATCATCTATAAAATATTTTATACCCTCTTTAACGTTCTGTACAAGTTTTTATGTCTCAATATTGAAAATGTATTAATGTGCAACCATAAAAACATATATTTCATGTCATTTTAATTTTGATATTAATTTCTTTTAGAAATTATTGATTTTCTAAAAGAGACATTCGAATAAAAATTGAATCACAGAAAAAAATATCTTTTTAATAAAATATAGCATAAGTTTAAAAATGATTTGAAGCTTAAAAGGCATACTTTTCTAATGAAAACAATATTATATATTTGTATCTATTCTGTATATAATCCTTCAATGTAATTCCTAATTTGTAACTCTTTTAACGCGCGTAGATTGTCGAGAACTTTCTTCGGAGAGTAAAACAAACTACTATTATTTGATGACGAAAGACGATTTATTTTCAAGTGACTTGTGACAAATTCACAGAAGTAACATCATGCAGACGTTTGCAGTAATCGTTTAGAATCTCATAGTGTCACTTAACCTTTTTTCCACCACAAAACAAAAACTTTAATAGGTTTGATTTTGATGTGAGCGGTGAATTTTTCTAAAAACGTTTTGAAGTTAGAATATAACCATGAAATTTTTTGAATTATCATATCTTTAGATAGAAATTTTTATAAAATGAATAAGGCCTATTAATTGATTTAATATCATACATATATATATATATATATATATATATACATATACTTTTTCATTAAAAATGAAAATCGTTGCGAAAAAGAACATTTAAATTTCAATTATCCGATGTAAAGTTAATGAAAAGTGAAACTTTTCAATTTAAAAAAGAAATACTGTACGATAAGTACTGAAAACGTTCCTCCTTCCTTATAATAAATGTTTCAATTACTAATAGGATTGAGATATTAAAACGTAATGTGCAGCAGTGGCGAGCTGAAATATATATATATATATATATATATATATTCGTTTAAATAATTTTTCAACCACTTTTCGAAACACAATTCGTTCTCCATCAGCGAGTCATTTTTTTTGTACAACGTACTACAAACGATACTTGTGTGCATGGATTGTGGATTTAAGTTCAAAAGTTTGCAACGATTTTTCGAACAGAATAAGAAGTTTTAATTAGTCGACTTCGTAACAATCTTAACATGGTATTGATTATATATATATATATATATATATATATATATATATATATATATATATATGAAAAAGTAGAGTTCATTTAGAAATTTATAAAATAAAATACAGAAGTAAATGGTAAATTATTTTTTCATACTACAAACTAAATATGTTTTCAAGGTACTTTAAAATCCAGTGTTTCTCTAGCTTGGTGCTCTGCGAAAATGACATCACAATCTAATTGAGAATAAATAATAATCAAAAATGATCAATAATTATTTATTGAACGTTTTCGATCAGTACGGTCGGGATTTTTGTGTGTGTGTGGATTGAAAAAATAATTAATTTATGAAAATTAATATTTGTTTTTCGTTTTGCATAAAAATCCGCAGCAAACAATGACAGTTAACGTTTCGAATTACAGAAGTGTTTACAATAAAATTATCTTCATATTTCCTTGGCCCAGACAAATAAATCTATCCAGTATCTAGATAACAAGTCGAGTGTGTCATAATATCGTTGTCGTACGTCGTTGTGTGGATTCTTATGTACAGCCGTTCCGATACGGACAGTGGATCTGGAGCAATTCGCTTCATGGCGACCATTTGTGTCGGATTTATATGTGACGCACATGGAACGAAAAATTAAATCGAGCGGAATTTTTTTCTGATCCCACATCCAGTATTCGAAGGATGTTTAAATCCGTTTTATGTATATACATTCAGATTTATAACGATTTTATTACACTAACAACGATCTTTTAATTACAATTGGGTTCGAGGGTTCTTTTGTTGCAATTTAAATATGAATACACTTCCAAGTAGGAGAGATAACATTTTAATTTAAAACAGAGTTATGATTGATTCAATTTAAAAGCTCAGAAATAATTTTTACATATATATATATATATATATATATATATATATATATATATATATATATATATATATATATATTAATACGGATTTATGATATGGGCTTTATGTATCGCATCATAACAGCCATAGAAATAAATAATTGACGTATCGTCCGATCATAACCGCGACTTTTGCAGAAAAAATCATCAGATTTTCACATCGGCCGTTCTTTCTCACACATTTCCATAAACACAATACGAAATTCTACACGTTATTCGTTCATTCATTAATTTATTCATTATTTATTATCGCCATTGACATATGTAATTCGTTCGGTGAGTATTTTTTTATGTCGACGATTTTTTCCGACACGTGTTCGAACATACGCGCCGAAGATAAACCGACAAATAAATCATTGTACGTGCGTAATTGTTTTTGTATCAATTTTTCGAATTAACTTTTAAAAATTATGTGTGCCTCTGTGACATTCGTCATTGTGCTGATTTATCGGTACGAATCAAATTTTTATTTATCAATATTGATACAATTTTATGTTGATTCGTGTGTGAGAAGATGTGTGAACGAAAATGTGCGTTTTTAAATGCGATGGATGTCCGAATATAAATGGAAATTTGATTGAAATATTTTATTAGTAAGCTGAGAAATTTTATGTAAATTAGTTTTCAATATATAACACTTTATATGTAGGTGTTTCTTACAGTGTTTCGAAAAAATCTTAATTCAGATTCGAACAGATCTTTCAAAGCAACTAATTTGTAAAAACACTATTCTTGTCTTCACATCATAGGTCTCTAAATTCACTTTTACAAATTATTTTTAATCACACGCCACAAACTATACTTTTTCCTGTAACTTTCAGTTCTGAAAATGTCATCTTTGTTGAAATACGTATAAGTAATAATTAAAAAGATCAATATTGATTAAATGAACATTGTTGATCAGAACTTTTTTGTGATTTGTGGAATAAGAAAAACATTTATTTGTGAAATTATTCACAGATTTCTTAAAAATAGAAAAATTAAGTGAAACTACTTTTTAATCATTCATTTTATTAGGTTGGTAGGAAAATAATTGCAGTTTTTTTTCTGAATTCTAACCTTAATTTTTTTCAGAGTGAGTGTCCTTTCATCGTGTTCATTTTAATATCATTTTAAAGTGAATTTTTCTGTTTGTATTTTACTAACATCGACACTAATTTTATTTCAAATTCGGCTATTGGATTAAAAATGAAAAAAACACAAAAATGAGCATTTCTTGCATGAGTTAAAAATTGGTGGTAAAGTAGCAGAAAATACTCTTAAATTATCCATACTTTTGGTATGGGTACTGTTAAGGAACGTACTGTGCAATGGTGATTCCAAAAATTTCATGCTAGAGACGAGAGGCTTGAAGATGAAGAAGGTCGCGGACGTCCTTCCCCCTTGAACCCTTGATGCTTCAAATGTAATGTGAAACCAAATTTATTAAGCTTCTGAACCTACAAGTTCATGGTACGATTGGTCTGTACCTGCTTACAACTAACAATGTTATAATATTTTCAAAATAGCCTTTATACAGTTATAACAGACTCACTATTTTTGTAAAATGACTTCACAGAGAAAGTTCAATGCGCATCGAACCACTGCTTCATGTTTACTAAATAGCTATATTAATAACTAACAAGTTATCACTTGATTTTACCCTCTCACTCCAGCGGTAAGTAAATAATCCTGATTTTAAAATGTCTCTCTCCACTGGCGCACCGTTATTCAAACCAAGATTTTGTTTATATTTGAACAGCCCTCGTGCGGTTAAATAAAACCTTACATCGTGTAAATTTCAATTGATTTCCAATCGGATAAATGTAGAACGTATCATAAACAATCTCACACAATAAAATATAAAATTTAAAAAAAATTATCATCGATTCGAATATTCCTTTCACCGTTACACATATCATTCAGACAACAATAGACTTCAAACGTTATCGAATATTCAACAAACATACTGAATTGACGTTTTATAAATAAATAGTAATAATAAAACACAGAATAAAAAACACACAGTGCTGACAACAGAAGATTATATTTGTTCAACATTACATTTGTGTTCGCATTCTCATCATTGTATACCGTTGGATACACAAGAACAAAGAAAATTGATACAGGATTCAATGAGCATCGTGTACGAAAAAAATCCATTTCAGAACAAGAATCTCTTTTAATAATAACTGTTCAAAGGGAACAGCGCGCCAGTGTTAAAATATAAATATATACACGTGAAGTTATCAGCGAGAAACACGTACGGCTCAATTGTATTAGGGGCTGCCAATGGAATTATGATGAAATAACTATGAATGGATGTGTGAATAAAGGAAATGACATATTTGTCAGCAGACAGGTTCACTATTCAACGGATTGGTAATTTATACATTTGTATAGGGGAAACTGGAAGAATCTAACGCACAAGTATTTATAGAGTTTGAATAAAGGATGAAATGAAAAAGTAGTAGTAATTTTTATTCGATAATTTTTTTTTATTTTATTTGTTTGCGAATCCGTTCCAACTGCTATATAAGGATACTGTTGTTATTATCTATTATAACCAATACAACTTTTTATTCACTCCACAAAATACAAAATTTGTTTCTAATCATAAATGTTTTGTAAATGACTGTTTCTCAATTTCGGTTGTTGTTTCCTTTCGGTTCAAGGAATAAGTTAATAATGATTTTATAAAAATGGATCAAATAACTGTGATCATGCTTTTTTTAATAGAAAAATATACCAAATCCTATACTCAATTATTTTCTAGAGGTCATGGTTTCATTATCTTTTAATTATTTAATCATTTCACATACCACAATGTTTTATCCGAAGAAGTAAATCCATATAAAATATTTGTTTTAGTTTGCTAAAGGTAAATAGCACTGATTTAAAACTGCTACAGTAAAGTTAGTTACATCAAATTCGCAAGAAAAGAAGATAAATAATATAATTATTTCTCTCCTTTTCTATAATATTCAAATTTTTTTATTACAAATCAACCTGTTTTCTTCGGAACTAATTTGAAAACTTTTATGTATATATATATATATATATATATATATATACAGAGATAGACAGAGAAATAGTTAATATATTGAATTGACATCATAGCTGATTTTAAACATAGAAGACGCTGTCAATAAATTTCTAATTATTCCAAAACTAATTACATGAAGATGAATGTATGACTAGTTATTTTATTCGCTTTGCAAATATAAAATACCTATTTCTTCTACTTTATCAGAGAAATATTAATAATATCTTTTTATAAACATCAAAATGTTAATTATACTCATCTCTGCAGCGAGAAAATCATTAAAATAATAAAGCCGTTTGAGTTCATAAGAAACTGAATGTTATTATGAGAGCGAATAAAGATTATTATTACATGAGAACGAATAGGAATTGTAATTAAAGGAGAACGAATAAGGGGTTGTAATTAAGTAAAGGTGAGAACATACATAGCATCAGTTTTATCTTTATTAAAGGCATGCAAATGAGTTTTAAATCGAAATTGTAATTTTAAATTAAAAATAGGAGAGATTAAAAAGAACTTTGATTTTTTTTATGAGTTATGTGTTGTCATTTCTAAGAAAATCAGTAACAGAATGTTATTTTTTGGAAACTTGAGTTACTAAAATATTAATTTGTCTTTGAAAATTAATACTTTCTGAATACAGCAGTTCGTTTTTTTATTATTCAATTTAACCAAATGTTTTGTCCATAATCCTTTATATATATATATATAAATATATATAATATACAAAATGTGTGTACAAACGTATATCATTTGACAAAATCAATTAAATTACTTGATATAATTATGTTGCTTTGATGTAGTTAATAAACAGTGCAAGAATTTTTAATTGAATTCAAATTTTAAAAAAATGTTTTTGCATACACAAAGGATAATTCAGTATAAAATAAACTGCTGCAGTTGAGTTTTTTGTTTATGATTCACAGTCCGTGTATACAATTGTATAATAGTTTTTTTGCTACGTTTGTTTGTTTGTTTTGTTATCAGAATTGTTAGATTTTTTACTTTTTTTTCAAAATGGAAAGAATTGCAGACACTGTTATTCATAATAGAATCATATCTGGTCCTTCGTATATGTTTATGTCATTCAATCAAATTACATGATTTTTTTATAAACAATACAATTGTATAAAATGTTATCTTTAATTGTTTGGAGGGAAATCAGTAAACACTTTCAGTTTGATCGGTGTTGGTTTTGTGTAAATTATTCTTTTTGAAAAAGAAACTATTGAAAAGTGTAAATAAAATTTCAGAAATGAATTTTTCACGTATACCAAAACCACAAAAAATAAGTAATTATCGTTCTTGGTGGTCATTTATACGTATTTCGAAGGCTGTATATCATTCTTAAAGCATTAAAGTTCAGAAAAATCTCAGATTCAAAATCGGTCAGATTATTATAACATCACTGATATTCTGTAAATATACAAGCATAAATTGAACAAGAAATTGATAAATAAGCTAATAAATAATCCACAAATCCCTATATTCCACGTCCTAAGGATAACATAGAAAATACACAATATAATCTAAGATTTGCATAAAAATTTTTTGACAACTAATATTCACTCAAATATGTCTGATTAGATAAAACTGTTAATGAGAAAAAAAACAGCGACTTAAAAGAGAAGAAATACACAAATCACGAATGTAGTTTAATTTTCTAAAAGTCATGAAATGATCAAATTTTCACTCGCCTGATAATTATTCAATAAATATATTACTGATCATTTTTGATTGTTGCTAAGCTGCATTTCGATGACAACACCATCGTTCTTATATCACCATTAAAATACAGGAAAATTATTTCTCTGCTTCAGCACTCTGTGGATAATGAGAATATAATTACTTCTTAATTTATATCAAGAAAGAACCGCATTTGAATTTAAAAGTTTTGTTCCATTAAGTTGAAATTAAGGTATTTTTAAATTCATATGCCTTGTCCTAATAAGTATTTACAATAATTTTTACAAAAAAACATTTCTCAATCTAAATTTTGAGCCCTTATCGTATAAGTCACTTATAACTTCTTGTACAATTAAAAAAGTGCATATATTAGTTAATTTTTATTTTAGTTATTGATATTTTTGTCTGACTTTATAACTACAGTACATTCGTAACATAACCATACAGTTTTAAAGAATAAAATTTGAAAAGATCATGTCTTACTAGTTAACATTTTTTTTTGTTTTGCAACATGAAGGGATTTTCCATTGAGAGTTTATTTGAAAAATTTTTAAATTCAATACCAAGAACATTAAACTTGTATATAATTACTAATGATAAAAAAATATAATTATAGTTTTAAGTTTTTATACCGGTGATTCTGTTGATATATTGTCCTAGCAGAGTTAATCCCTTAGGAGCAACTGTGTGTTTGCTCTCCATATTGAAGAGCAGACATTCAGTTATTCCTAAAAGACTAATACCACTAGAAAAATATGAAATATATGAACTGTATTTTTTTAAATATTTTTTTTCATTAGTACAAAAGCTGATAAATTATAACATATTTTAAAAAAACACACACATCGACTGTTTAAACGGATCTCCGGATATCCATACAAATAACGGTATTAAAAATCAACCGAAATCATGACAAAAGCTGACTTATTTCCATAAAATCAACTCGGTACGTGCATATCTTTCACATAAAACGTACGGTGCTCGACTATCCACTGCTGGCAGCTCATATTCATGCAAGTCATGTCTCCAATATTCTTATTTACTCACTTATTGTCAGCGTCCACGTCCCGACATACATATTCCAATATGTTTTTTATCGGTAATCTGACATTGAGAAAAAATGATATATCGCCGTCTAAAGAAACGGTTTCGTATCGAACACGCAACCTTTCATAACGTACGATTCGTAAAACATAAAAGTTCGTCACGTAGGTTCCGAGAATGAAAAAAATATGTGTTTGAAAAATGGTTACGTTTACGTTGCCTGTCATACACTGCCACACCGGATCTACACTCATTCCGGTACATTTAAAAGGTACCGCATACACACACACACACATATATATATATATATATATACATAGAGAGAGAGAAAAAGAGCATATATTTTATACTAAAGCCATATTCGGAACACGAAATATGTGGAGTATGTAAATTTAAAATATGTTCGTATTTTTAACAAATACAAATACAGCAGTGCTTTTACACACACACACACATATATATATATATATATATATATATATATATATATATATATATATATATATATATATGTATATGTATATATATATATATATATATAACGTCCATGAATACTGAATGTCAGTATTTGTTTTGTTGGAAATCTCATCAGAGTGAAATTCATTATTTTAACCGTTTGTAATTAATATTCTATTTAGTTTATCAATTGTCTGGATTATAAAATCATTCGGTCAATTATTTCAAGCAATAAAAAAATGATCATTCGTTTCGCGTATAATCCTGTAAATTATTATTTGAATTATTACTGAAATTATTTTTGGAACATTTTTTGTGTTTGTCGCTGCAAATATATATTTTAAAAGCTCATGTATTATTATAGAAGCAAAAACTGTTCGAAATGAAATATCAATTCATTTTTTTTAGAGGAAAAAAAAGTGAGGAAGGGTGTCGATTGTACAAAAATAGTTGTGTATTTATATATGAGCCGTTTGTTAATTTGAAATTTGAAAACTATGTCGAAAGTTCTGTTGGTTCTCTTCTGTATTCAATTATTTATTTTATACAAACTTTTTGATTGAATGCCTCTAATGAAATGATTAAAGTACTAAGGAACTGAAACATTAATGAATTGTAACTCGCAAATATGATTTGACTAGTTAAATCATTTATAAATTTCCTAGCATGTTTGGACATTTCGAAAAAGAAAAAAATCATTTTTATAGAAAGAATGATCATGCGTTTAAAATAAAATTAAAAGTTAATAAAAAATGTGTGGATGAATGTTCAATTTTCGAAAAAAACTGTTAGTCTTAAAAGAAAATCTCATGTTTTTGGTTTTAATTTTTCATATTAAAACCACTATTTTTGTCAGTAGAATAAATAGGATGATCTTCATTAAAATAATTATAAACTAAGCAGGAAAATCGATTAAAAGATTTGTCCTCGTGAATCAATTATGCAAACATGTAATTATGAAAATGTATTACAATTTCATCGACTTAGTCTTCATATTTTTTCGACAAAGGATTCATCAATTGCCCGATAGATAAAGTAAAGCTATACAGAATAATGGGAGATATTTTGGTGATTAAAATGCATTCCATTTTTCCGAAAACATTCATTTTCTATAAAAAATGTTCTGAATTAATTTTTACATGTAATATATCTTTATACATATTATTCCGTTCTCCACTACTAGTTTCAGTACGAATATCATCCACAGGTAGGATGCTGAAGACCATCTTTCTTCGTCGTTTAGTCTTCAGCATCTACCTAAGGATGTCACTCGTGTCAAAAATAGTTATACAAATTCACTTAGCTGATCGAAAAGGACAGTGATCAAGAAGACAAAATATAAAAATGATTGTAATTTTTAGATTTAAGTTTTGATTTTTTGGAAATTGCATCAACCAGATTTATAGACTCGAATTTATATAAAAAGCTTCATCGTTAATTAAATAAAAATTCCTCAAAAATGAGTAAAAATCCAGACTTTTAATTTATTATTAAAAAGTTTATACATTTATAGATAAGTTAGTTATAACTGATCGATACCACACAATACTAACAGGCGACGATAGAGAAATTATTAAATAGTATATATATAATGTTACTAAATTTATTTTAGTAGCATGTTGAAAATTATTTTGTGGATACTTTCAGGTATCAATTCCTAAAACGTATCCGAGAATCAATAGTCTGATACTTCTTGAAAATTATAACTTTAGTAACTTAACAAAAATTTTTGATATTAAACTAATTCAAACAAATGGTTTATACATTAATCAACATTATAACTATTTCTGTATTGTTTAATTTTATCTCTAAATTTATTATTGTACTTCTATTTTACTTTTTTTACTTATAAGTTATTAATAAACAAACTTGATTATAATATTATAAAAATCTTTTATGAATACGAGCTCTATTTTATAAAAATCATATTAAAAAGTTTATGAATACAATGTTTGTGTATGGACGTAGGATCTGCATTGAAATCAAATACATATTAAGAATTCACGACGTTCGTCACCGGAACGTAGTCCGTATGTAAAAGGAGCACAAAAACGACTGGCATGCAACTGTATAAAAATAAACATTGCAGAACTTGACCCGAATATCAATGAAACGAATGTCGGGGATCTGTGTTCCAATTTTCCGATATCATCATTACAATAAGAGCACAACGAACGACGGACTGCGACGGATTATAAGCGAACCCAAAACATGCGGCGCAGAGCTACACAATTCTGTTTGTTTTCTTGTAATCCGCCGAACGATTTTGATGGCTCGTTTATAAACACAACGAGCGCGAAACATAAGCCGCTGAAAAAGCTTATTATTGAGTGTTTCGGAGACGTACAATTTAGCTGAAAATGTTTATTAGCCGAAAGAAAATACTAAGTTTGAGAAAAATATGTTTAAATCGTTTTCATATAAAATGAATGAAATTATTTAAATAGCTATTGATTTATTTAACATATTCGTGATTTTTTTAAAAAAAATCCTCACATACTTATTTCTTTTTCTATTTTTTTGCAAAACAATAATCACAATTGTCTGAAACTTCGACTGTATCCACATTTACCAATGAATAATTCTCTTTATTTATAAATTACAGAAAAGTTTTCTGATTCCAAAAGTTCAATAAATGATCATTGATCAATTTTATTGTTACTTATGTGCATTTAAATAGCGATACTTTCATCCTTAATGCACTAAAGTATAGAAAATCTAATTTTTCTCTACCTTAGTGCAGCAATTAAAAATGATCAATAATTATTGATCAAATATTTTTAATCAGAAAACTTTTCATGATTTGTAATCTGATAGAATAATTTATTTGTGAAAATAAAACCGTTATTTTTCTTACCATTGTCATCTACTGTTCATAACTAATTCTTATTTTTGTGATTACTTGAAGAATTAGAATTAAGTTCTTTTTGAGAAAATTACATGAAAAGTTTACATAAATTTATAAATCTTTGTTAAAGATCCTCTAATTTCTGCTACAATAAATATAAAAAAAAATAATAAAACAATATCTATTTGTCACAAACCTGTATTTAAGGAATTTATATACTTTTTTGTAATGTAAATGTAATGATTTTTAATGTGGCTCATTAAAAGTTAATTTGTGTTTCGATAAAAAATGAAAACTTTTTCAAATATCGAAGTATTTTAATAAATTAGTAATAAGTTGATAAATAATTGAAATAGTAAATATTTCAAATATATTTCAAATTTCTAGTTTTTCAATTTTTTAAAAACCTTTATTTTGAGAATTTCAAGTGTTTTGTTTATAATATAAATGTAATGATTTTTAGTTTAGCTTATTAGAAATTCATTCGTGCTTAGGTGAAACATTACAGCTTTCTGTTAGTCACAATATCTAAATAATTTAAAAAAATAGTAAGAAGTTAATAAAGAATCGAAAAAGAAAATATTTGAAAGAAACATTTTTTTCAGATACTAGAATAAAGAAATGTGTTTCTTAGAAATTATAATAATATATATGCTTTTAAAATATCTATCTTCTCTATATAATTGTAACATATACATGAGAATTCCTGCTAGTTAAATAACAAATGTTTCTTTTTACAAATCAGGTCATTTTTTGTACCTCAAACAACAAAAAATATTTCTGATCAAAAATGTTCAATAAATTATTATTGAACATTTTTGTTTCTTGCTTACTCACATTTTGATGTCGACTTTGATAGCAGTTAATCGACGTTATCATTTTCAGAATATCAAAATGTAGAAAAATCTTCAAAATTAAATTTAAATTATTTTTTTTATGAAAATTTAATAAAAAGTTTAAATATTACTTTTTAAATAAATTGTTGGTTAAAACAATGTGAAGATGTGTTTGTGACAATATGACAATAGTTTGTTTATTAAAATGATTGAATTTCAAATGGATGATCGAGATAATTATAAAATATTTATCTTTTGGTGAAAATTTCACGATCTTCAAAGCGTCAGATATAGAAGAATCAAGATACAGGCACTTTTTTGTACTTTGTTGCTCTGAAGATGATGGTATTGTCATCTAAATGTGCATAAGAAACAGTCAAAGTAGTTTAATTATGATTTATTGAACATTTTTGATCTTAATTTTTTTTAATTTCTAAAGCAAAAAAAATTGTGAAATTGAATTTATTCGCAGTATCAAATGTTCATATCTTTACTAAAAATTTGTTACTTTTTAAAACGGATTCTTTCGATAATAAATCGTAGAAATATAAGAACCAAATAAAAGTATATAAATAATCAGTGACCCCTGAGCATATTCTAAACTATTACACGCTCGTGAAAAGTGGAACGAAACAGGAACAGAATGAGAACTCCGCGTCGTTCTCGTAACAAGAACAACCCTTCGTTATCCACGATTTAACAATTCTTCGCGCATCGCACCACTTGACCAAAAAATTACCGCACTGTATTTTTCCGATATATAGAAAATATAGCGCGCGCCATATTCCTTATTGATATTCGGGTCAAGTTCGCGATATCATGTACGGTCGCCGTGAAAACTGAACCACGGCTCGCGGTAAAAGAGAGCGACGACGTCGGCGGTCTCGTGCGGGGGCGAATGCGGGCGCAGATCGAGCGATCGTTCCCGTCGAAGTTTTCCCGACCGCAGAGAATAAATTCCACCGTGACATACTCACACATACTGTTACATCCACATATGAGAACAGTCCGTGCGGAGTAGAATGTATAATACGGGCAACAATATTTGGTGGAAATATATGTTACGTTGGAACGGAGCAGTGTCTCTAGAGAGGATGTAGAATATATCTTCTTTTTTGTGTTCGTGTAAGGAAAGAGGAGGTTTAAGAATATGTTTCGCTATTTAGAATTGATTTTTAAGTCACGACTAATAAAAAATTATCATAACAATGAAAGTATTAAGTGTGAAAATTAATTCAGTACTTTTAAATTCAATCAATTATCACTCTATTTTAAATTAAAATATTTTCTCGACATTTTAGTATTTTAAAATGCTAAACTGAACACTAAAAAACACTAAATATCTTGCCCAAACAATTCTTATAACCTCACAAAACCGTAGTGAACATAATAACGTCTGAAAAACAGTATATTAAACATTGCATACTTTTCGGTTTTCCACTTGAAAAAAATCCTACTAAAATCGAGAAAATGATTTTTTCAACTTTGAAGAAGGGTTTTGCAACACATAAAATATACAAAAAATGATTAAATAGTGGCAGAGGTCCAAAAATCCATTACCACACTTCATCGGCTCAAAGTATAGAATTTTGTTGGGAACATTTTGAAATCAATGCAATTATTTTAAGGTATAGAAAAGTTTTAAAATTTAAATTAAAAAAGGAATTAATTTGTGAAAGTGAATTTATCCCTGCTGTCAGACCAGCATTGTACAGATTTCAATTACCTAAAAACTACCTGTAGATAAAAATTACTAAAATCAGTAATCAAAGACAAAAGCTCTAGTAATCCAAAAGAATGAAATCTACGAGGTCAAAAGAGCAACGAAATCACAAATATATAAAAAAAGATAATTGTATTAGGTGTTAAAATTAATTCAATGCCTTTAAATTGAATCCATCATAACTCTGTTTTAAATTAAAATATTTTCTCATCGTTTTACGATTCTAAAGTGCCAATGTTAACATTTAAAATACTATATATCTTAGCCAAGCAGTTCATATAACCTTATAAAATAGTGCTGGACAAGATGGTGTTCGAAAAGAGGCAGTCTTTTCACATTTTAGTTGCCAAAACCACGGAAATGATTGATTCAGCTTTTAGGGAGGGTTTTATAACATACGAAACATGTAAAAAAGATATTAATCGGCAGATGGAAGAAAGTTATGCAAAATAATGGAGAATATTTTGGATTGAAATATATTTCATTTTTCTCCAAATAAACATTCATTTCCTATTAATAAAGGTACCGAATTAATTTGCACGCCTAATAATATCAGTATTATTAATAAATATATTAATATTAAATTGTTAAAATAATCTCATGATAAAAACAAAAAGTTTAAATTAATCTAAAACCTCACACCCAGCATTTATTACTCAAGCATTTAAATAAATATTTAAACGCTTACACAGACGTCCACCGCAACTCTATTTACTAAAATATCTTACAAGTAAATTCTTTCATTCTTATTTGCCTGCACTTAAAGAAATTCATTCAAGTCGATCCAGATAAGCAAAGATGTAGATGTGATACGTACATCGGAATATATTTTTTTTACTTTCGCGTGCAACTTAATTTGATTGAATTGCTCAGAGAGACAGAACCGTCCATTTTTTTTCTCAAACACAAATTCAAATTGATAACATATACGAGAAAAAACAGGATGATTTCCATATATACATCAATGTATTGACAGACAGGGCTTTACAGAAAATTAATTAAAATGTTTAATTTGATAATATCTCGATTGGATATTCAGACGATGGATTGGTTTGAATGGTAAGTGTGAAATCGTCACATAGAGACTGTAGACATTCATTGAAATTTACTGGGTATGATTTATATGATTACAAATGAAACTGTATTTTATAAAGCTGAATTTTCTGTTTAAAACATAAAATTATTGATTGACCCGGATTACATTTTATATTTAATAAAAAATAGATTGAAAAAAGATATAACGAATCAGCCTTAAGAAATTAAATAAAATTTTAAACGATTACTTTTTCTCTATATAGAAAATAATTAAATAAAATGACAACGTAAAAAATGAAAATATATCGTACATTAATTTAATTCTGACGAAACAAACACATCAAATTACTCGGGCATCGCGAACCGTCCACCACCGCTATCAATACTGTAAAATACTTTTGTTAATCGTTTAAGTGGATAATAATCATGACTAACGAGAAGACAGACATGACATCATCAACGACGTACAATCGGATGATTGTTCATTTTTAGATTATTAATTAAAATTCATTAATGTCGCATCATTGTTCGTGAATACAATAAGATGTGACTGATGGCGAAAAAAGGAGTGTAATGGGTTTAATTCGATTTGGAAAACGGTACTCGTGTTCGGTCTACTATTATATTATGAAATTTTCGTTTCTTTTATAATTAAAACATTTATTGTGTAATCGATTATTTAAGAGGGTCACATTTTTAAGTATACTTTTCTGTCACAATACTCTTTTGTTCCTCTGGCTATAATAAAAATGATTCACTTTTACAAATTAATTTTCCGCTCGGCTCCATGAACTATAAAATATTTTTATGATTGAATGCTCAATAAATGATTATTGATAATTTTTGATTATATTCCTAAAATTAAAAAATCTTTCACAGTATAATTTCAACACTAGTTAATTCACTCCCATAAAAAATGCTTCATTCATTTCATAAACCGTTCATGCTTTTCTGATCAGACATATTGAATAATTGATTATTAATATTTTTTCAGTCTTGCTTATGCATATTTCGATGATGAAGTAATCATTCCCAAAGCGTTAGGGTGCAGAACTATTTTATAACCATATAAATATTTGCAATTATTAGATTTATATATAAATAATACTTATAGTTCTTTATAAAATCTATAGTTTTTATCTTGAACAAATAATTACCCAAAATTTACAGAATGTTTTTTTCCAATCGAAAATATTTAATAGATCTGGTTTAGATTTTGTCTATATTTAGAGCTCTAAAAAATTTGTATCAAAATATAAAATAACGGGAATCAAAAAAGTCATTAAAAATAAAAAAAAATTTTATGATTAACATTTTAAATAAAACAAGTATTTTTCAGAAATTAATTTTCCACTCGTCGTACACAGCAACAAAAAACGTTCTCTCCAAAATTCTCAATAATTGCTTCTTGATTATTTTTAATTGTTGGGCGTATTTTAATGATGATTCTACCGTTTTAGAGCACTAAGATACAAAAAAATCCTATATCCTAAAATTCTTGAATAATTGAATATTTTTGATCAGACAAATTTTTGGTCAGTAAGATGAGTAAAAACTATTTGTAAAAATTAATTTAGAAAGAACTTTTTAAAAAAGTGTATAAAAAGAACTTTTATCGACATAAGTTTTTCTGGTTTTTTTAAAAAAAAAAATAATGATACGATTACAACCGTATTAAGATAAATCTTGGAATCTATTAGGTTGGTAGAAAAATAATTACGATTTATAATCTTCAAATTCATATACGTTACAGCATTTATTTTCCTACCAACTTTATATTTAATACAAATAATTCAATTTCAATCAATTAAAACTTCCTAATGATTTCTGTTCAGTAAATGAATTTGTGTTTATCTGAAAATAGTTGTATGTATATTAATTAATTAAAATCATTCGATAAATCACATATTAATTGGATATAAAAGAAATTAGTTAATTAAACGAACCAAAAAATTTTAATTAATTCCATGTAATTAATTAACTTGTACTTTTTTATAATTTATATTGGTAATCTTTTTTATATGAGGACAATCTTTTCCTTAACGACAGATGACAGATGCCGCAACACCGGAAGTTATGTTGAAGATTTTCTTTTATCAATTAATACATTAAATATTTACAGAATAAAAAAAAAACAAACATGTCATATAAGATAAGATATACGATAATAACGTATTCTTTTATGAGAGTATATAAAACTGATTATGTTTTTGTAAAGTAAATACTTTGTTTAAACATTAATGTACTGTTGCTTTTATGAAAAGGAACGTACATAGATTATTTATTATGCGAACGTATAATCATTTTTATGTGTTCTTGTGATGGAATGTACATATTTTTTATACACTTTTAGATTTTATATACTGGGAGAGCCATAAAGGACATTTATATTTTATCGTTCTATGAAAATGTTTTAAAAATTACAAATGAATCAATTGATTATGGTTTTCTTTTTATTTCTACATTTTATTTATTAAAGAAGAAATCATGGGATATTATCTAAATGATAGTTGTACAGTGCATGCTAAAATCACTATATAGTTCTGACGTGTTTCTAAATTCAGTTTCATAAATGAATTTTCCACTCATCCCATAAACCTGAAAAAAATCCGAATCAAAAATTGTCGATAATTGATTGTTTTGATAATAATTCATCAATTATTCATTAACAAATAGTATATTGGAATAAAAAAGAAATATTTGATCATTTTTGATTGTTATTTATGCGAATTTCAATGTTCATCATTGTTAGAGACCTGAAATACGGTTTTAAGAACAATGGTCTCTCACTCACTCTTAGGACAAACATCAAAAATGAGCAACAGTTTCGATGATGATATAATCGGAGTTGAAATGCGAAGAACTAACATTCAAAAAGATCAACAATTAATTATCAGACATTTATGATCAGGAAAATGTTAATAGGAAGTGAACATATATTTTTAAAAATTAATTTGAGCACAGTGCCAAAAATTATCATTGTTAATTTTTATTTTGTTTAGAGATTTGAAAATTTTTACATATCTCTTGAGGTTAAAGATTAAAAAAGTATATAAAACAAATGGTTAGATAAATATTGAATTATTATGTGTAAAATTTAATTCTGTGCATTTAAAATGGATTGTGTATTTTCATCTTGAAAACGGTACAGCTCAGAATTATGCAATCTACATCATTCTCAAACAATTTTATTGAAAACTTTTGGTTGAAAAAATTATCGTTTGTTAAGTAACTAAAAAATTAGTTCGTGCAATAAAAAAATCTCCAGGAGAAATATATTTTCACTATGAAATTCATATTGAATAATAAAAGTATATTTAAAACACTGTTTTTTTATTAAACCTGTCTGAGAACGTTTTAACCGACACCATAAACTGTTTTTATTTTTATATAGTTTTTTGTTTGATAAAAATAAAATTTTCTTCTGCTTACTACGTTCATTTTCTTAGTATTTTAATATAAAGTAGAAGAAAATATATAGTTCTTGTCGTGAAAGACGTACAATAAATATGTTTAGAAGCGGTTACAGCATTCGCTTCTGCAGTGCAAATTCATGAGGAAATTGTGTGAATGACAGACAAACCGTAAATGTAAAGAAGGAAATACGCAAGTTTACTTCTAACTTAACATGACATAAAATGTAAGAACGTCGTTGCACTAAAATAGAACTGGGTCAAACTGATATTTTAAAACAATGTAAAGATAAGTGTGTGTGCGTGTTTGTATATTTATCAATAAATCGAAAAATCTTCCAATGAAAACAATTTTAAATGTGTATACTGTCAATTAACATAATTTCAAAAAAAAAATATGAAAAAATGTGTTCAATGATCTACACGGATAAAATCTGGTCCTGATTTGATACATTTCCGTGGGAGAGGTACATTGTTTTATGTGACATGCATGAAATATGAGTCTAAAATATACCGAATAATATTTAATTAGATTACCCGCTTTCTTACACCCCCATACACCTTCATCAAACGGGAAATCATTGTGCGTATGCTATTTCCATTCTCTGTACCTATGTTTCGTATCCAGGCTGGAAAAATTAATTAGCAGCTGCTCGTTTATGGTAAATAATGCGAAATGTATCAACGTTTCTACCTCTGTAATTGATTTTATACTTTAATTATCTTTGTATATTTTAAATATGGTTATGTATGATAATCTGGCAAATTTGACTAATTTATATATATATATATATATATATATTTAATAAGGCTACCTATAAGTAATAAGTTTTTTTAATAAGTAAATTAGATTCAATTTCACTCAGTCTCTGACATGTGAAGATGTATTTTGTCGTATATTGTAAAACAGATTGTGAATTTGTTTTGAACAAAAAAAAGTTTTTAATATCAATTTTACAAAAATACACTTCGATGGTTTTAAGTCGATACTATTAAATTCGGTCCTTTAAAAAAAAACTATTAATATGTCTTTATAAGGTTTGTGTATCCAACTCGAACACAGTCTCTTACAAATAAAAGTTTCTCTCATCTCCGCATCTGCACAATATTTAATCGATTATTTTTTTGTGGTTTAGAGAGTGATTAAGAAAATCATTTTTGAAAGTAAATTTAGCCACAGTGCCAAAACTCTATTGTATCAGTCGATTTTTTTAATTATCTCACGTTAGATACTTAAAAAATAGACGCATTCTAACAATTTAAACTTATGACATAGCGTGTGTCTTCAAGACTTTCCGACACCATATTTTCTCATCAATTTTTTACCTACTCGCTATCATTTCTTTATCAGCCACACTGACCGCGACCTAAATCCCCGGCTATGGAATTTTTCATTTACACTAGTGCACGAACAATATATTTATATAAACGTTGAAGAAACAGCACGAGATAAACTTTTATATTGTTCTCGGAACAGACGACGCAATGATCCGCGTTTTACGAGAGAGTTTAACGATTTTTGAAGCGTACGAGCGTCGAGCTTAACGACAGTATAATATTTAGACGCCATCCAGTTCCCGACTGCTTATGATTTTCAATAGAAATTTTTGCCAGGTTCGACCCATTATCGTTTTAATTGCCTCGCGGCCTTAATGCGGTCGAGAAGTACGGCCCCTTCGCCATAATTAATGCGATACTGTGGTTTGAGTTTTATTACTTATTGTACTTTTTGAAGTAAAATTACCTCTTTATACCTATATATATATATATATATATATATATATATATATATATATATGAACTATTACAAAATTACTTTGCATAATATAAAAGAATGCCATAAAAATATGAAAACATTACACGCGATATGAAAATGTAGTTTTTTTATACATTATAATTAAAAATGTGTGATGTAGAAATTATTCAATTTTCTATAAAACGAATTTAAATCAGATATCAGATTGTAGTCTGAGGTTTTAATTTTGAAAAGAACAATTAATCGATCAGATTTATTTAGAAAAATATCAAAAACGTACACTGATTTTCTAGTTAAAGAACGTAAAGATAGTTAAAACTGAATTGCTTATTCGCCTGCAACTCTATTATAGGACAACTGTGAGCTCTTTTTACGACCGCAATATTCTCCAGAGTAAAATAAAAATTTAACAAGTAAAATTATAGAGTATACAAGAACTCTTCCTTAAACAAATAAAGGATCCATAAAAGTTTAACAGAGACATCCTGTATCTATAATGTCTTAACTGGAAGAATAATGGATAATTACAGGATAAAATTATGTATTCGTTTTTAATATTTGAGTTTTAATTTTTTCTTAAAACCTAAACATATTTTCTGAAAAAAACTGGTTACACCGCACCAAATAAAACAAAGAATTGATGGCATATACTGGGAAGCTTTTCCTTCATACTCCATGGTAAAAGAACTAAGTAAGAGAGTTCAGATGGGAGAAAAGTCACTGGAAAATAAATCGCGTCTCGATCAACGTATAAGAGTGCTCACACCCACAGATTATTTTTATAAGGGTATAGAATTGATAATTAAGTGCTGTAAAAATGTATTAAAATTAAGAGGGATAATACAGAAAAATAGTAAAATTTCGATTTTTTTTATTTACATCCCTTCCTATCTAAGCCGAGAATATTTGACGTTGGTGCGTATATATATATATATATCCTAATGAAAGTATTGAATGAAATATTGAACAAGTGATGCGACAAATTATCAATCTGTATTTGGTAGTTTCTATTTAGAGGTATATATTATTTGCACGTGATATCACAAACCAAAATTTCTCATTAGAATTCTGTTATTCACAAAGGCAAGCATATATGCATCTACACTATATATATATAAATATATATATACAAATGTATATATATATACATATATATATATATATATATATATATATATATATATATATATATATATATACATATATATATATATATATATATATATATATATATATATTCATATTAAATATTCTTTTATTATCCTTTACCACACCAGAGATTCTGTACAAATGAGAAAAAAAATATTTTCTGTTTAAATGGAGTACTTGAAAGAGATCTTATATCAATGTACACATTTGTTTGATCTTGAAGGTTTTTTTCTTGAAAATAATCTCGTATGTCTTATGTCTACATTTTAAGAGTTACCTTTTTTACGCTCGAATACATTTATTAATTTCTTTTTTATAATGAAGATTTTGCCATTTTGTCATAAATATATATCTATGCACATACACACAAATTATATATTATATATAATGTACAGAGTGTCCAACAAAATGGGTGCATACCTTCTGATAGAAATTCTCCATCTTATTCTTGACAAGAATGTTTATGTAAAAAAACGAAATATCACTAATAACCGAGATAGATGTTTTTAAAAACAGAATTTTTATAATTTCCATAATCGACTGGCAAATTAATTTTTCTTTCATCTTACAAATCACAAAATTTTTCTAGGTCCACATATTCAATAAATCATGTCTGATCACTTTTAACTATTGCTAAACATAGTCTTTCCAACATCGGTGTGGATTTTGTAGTAAATATCCAAAAATATTGAATATATGATTCTAAAAACTCACTTTAGATATACTTTTCATATTTTTCTAAAAAATTATATCTGAAGATTGAAAGATCACGCTTTTATAAAATTAACTTTAAAATGTATACTGACGATGAATAACCTAAACACTAATAATAATTTAGCTTAAAATCATTTTTTAGTAGATAACTAACCTTTCACTAATTACTTTTTTTTGTATTGTGTTTACAGTTTTTAGCCTGCGAATAGTTTATGTTTATTAATTTATTATATTTAAATTCTGGATACAACACAATAATAGTCAGTTAATATTTAATGTGACCAATCTAATCATTTTTGATTGTTGATGGTGCGTATTTCTATAGCATGTCATCATCTTCAGTGCGCTAATATATAGAAAAATCTATGTTAAACTTTGTAACGCTACTGAAAAATGTTTACAATGATTTCATCGATTTAAAGGAGAAAAAGTGACTTTCTTTTGTAATTAAATGTATGTGAGTGTATTAAAAAAAAATAAATCATTTATTATAAATAGTCGAATAAACGATATATAAGCTTAAAATGGAATACAACGAAACAGCTATTTAGTAATCATATATTGGAAGAATAACAAAAGGTCGACCTTTTTCCTTATTGAATTTCTGCCCGTTCAAACGTCTGTTCCGCTAATACGAAATCGAATCAGATGACCAAAACACAATCACTGTTAAAATAATCTTTCCGACCGACCGAATACACAGTTCTTGTCGTCAATCTGTTTCAATCAGTTCCATTGAAGTTGAAATTTAAATTACAAGTCATTTATTGTTAACGTTCGTTCAATTCGTCAAGATTCAAAATTACTATCGTAAGGATCGCGGTGCGAAAAATCGAAATAAATACAATAGAGCAAGGATCTCATCGCAGTCCTCGTTCGAATCCGCTACACATGTCTTGATTGATGTTTCTTTCACGCGCGATCGCAAAAAAGGAAAAACATACAACGGACTCGAGTTAAATTTCGAACGCAGCACGTACGAGTCTTTATGGCTCGATATTAAAATAAATCAAAGGACGAGTCGACGTGTATCCCTCACATCTTCAACCCCAATCTATGACCTGGCCGTCGGTTGAACCCGAGCACGTCGTACTGTTATGATTGTATCTATACTTTTTCCAGCCTTTGAAATAATGTGGAAAAAGTGTTTCGGAGAATTTATCTGATTTACTTTTTGATTTCTTTCAACAAATCAAATATTTATGATTCGATTTTATAAATTGATTGAAAGTTGTACAGTAAATTGGTAAGAAGTATTTCAATTTTTTATCTTCTTAAATGGACTTTGGTAGCTTTTTTCGAATAGAAATATTGTATTAAACCTAAAAGGATGATTCGATTTTATTGAATGGATTTTGAAAGAATACAACTGTATTTTTAACTTATTTTAAATTAAGACGTGTATAAAAACTGTAAGTTTATAAAATTACATTTAAAAAATAAATTTCAAATGTCATTTTTTCATATAAAAGAATACAGCTTCAATGCTATAACAAGCTTTTTAACTTATAAATTATTTCTTTGAATAGAACTTTAACCCTATATTTACAATCAGTATTTGCAAGGCCCATAAATAAAAACTAATATTTAATAATCAATGACACACATCAATCACCTCATATAAAATCTATAGCATAAATAAAAAACTGTCCTAAAATTAATATTTAAAAAAAAAACAGTTCTGTTGTTTTTGATTTTTATAGATTTTTAAAATAAAAGTACATTATTTCATTTTTTAATTTAAATAATTGAACAAATAAATGGTCAAAGAAGAAAATAATATTTATACATCAATAAATTTAAAATAATTTCGCATTCTTCCTTTAATATATTTTATTAAATTTCATTCATTTATTTTGAACAATAAGTAAATCTTTTAAATAAATTCTTGTATCTTGTAAAATGTGATTAATTTCTTATATAAATTCACATTAAAGAGAAAACTAATTCTGAAAATATAAATCACCTACAACAACAAAAAAAATTTAAGCTGATCCTCTTATAACTTTGAGATCGCACAGTACTTAAAACATTCAGATTAACTTTTCAAAATTTAGCACAAATCTATTTCCAGCATCATAATGCTTACTCTATTATATCTGGAAAAGTATTTTAACAATTATTCGTGCATTATCAATCATATTAAGCGAATAAACCTTTCAAATTTCAAAACAATAGCACAGTTAAGCAAATAAATGTCGAAGTGAGTAATTTATTTGAGACTTCATCATTTTGTTTCGAAACTTGAACTGATCACTTCACGAATGAATTATTTTTCATTCCACGAAGTACAAACAATTCTGATCTAGATTTTCAATAAATAATTGATCGTTTTTGATTGTTGCTTATGCGTATTTCGATTACAACGCTATCATCCTCAGATAATAGTATAGAAAAATCTGTAAGAAAATCTCAATCAATCTCTAAAAATCTGTATTTATCCACAGTGTAATAACTGGTTGTGCTTTCAATTCGACCAGAAAAGATTCGTTCCACTCCTTACTCAGTTTCCCATCTTATGATATTTATCTATCATTTATTATCAATCAACAAGTTCGAAAAAGATATTTTACGTTATACTCATATAATATAAAATATAGATGTTTCATGTCTTTAAGGTCACTATTTTTTTCTTTTTCTTCCGTTACTGGTTTCATCTTACGACATCTTCAGATGGATATTGTCGAATTCGGAAGAAAGAACCGATAGTAAAAGAAGAAGATAAAATAATAGACTCTGAGACAAAAAACATAACTTCATATATAAATACACAGGTATGAAACTAATCATACTTCTAATAACACTTCGTGTTGTAAAAATCTGATATTCTGTTCTCTATTTTTTCAAAAATTTGTTATCATTTTAATATTAAATATATATAGAGAGAAAGAAAGATATAAAAAGCGTGCATGTCTACTGTATCAACAGAACATTAAAGAAGAGTAGATAAAAAAAATAACAGTAATGAAAACGACAGACTAGACGCCGTTACTGCATAAGAACGACGCTGCAAATTACAGTGGAAAAGAGATAGACGACGGCCTCGTTTATTACCGGATAGAGATAATAGATCGACGTAGAAATACGTGTTCGAGCTGATTCCGTACGGCGACTGAGTCTTTTGAAATCTGTAAAGAGCCGATTTCTGTCAGGTATGTGTGGTGAACGCGAAGCCAGGGGTTTCGACGAACGTCGCCTGTTGAAGTAAGCTCGGTGCGTGTGCAACGTCTGTTCTACGCACAGAGAGATACGAACGAGAATCTATAGCTTACATTGTACCGAAAGTGATTTACTTTTTTTGTCCGTTGTATATTCCGCGATGAAAGAATTCGCTGGTTCGAGACTGATAAGTGAACGGTGTGTTCGTCGATTGCAGGTAGAAGTCAATTAAGGTTTAATACTCGAACGTACATAACTTCAAGTATTATGGATCTTTTAGAGACTACGTTTGAAAATTATATTAGTTCGTATAATGATTATCTAAAAATGACTTTTAAATCGAAATGAAAGTCTATCATTTTTTTAAATTTAACACTTGATGTATCGTCGAGGCTTTCAAGCACCGTAAACTAAAACTGATATTAAATAATTAATAATTCATCATTCACTATGTTTAAAATAAAAAAAATGTTGTAAAGTTTATTTTTTTTAATTTTCAAATGTTATTCTTTTCCATAACAAAAATTACATTGTTTCGTTTTTGAATTTTAATTAATTCAGTAAACAAAGGGTTGATATATATTTTAACGCTTCCAGCCCAGTGCTTTTTATGACTCTATAAACTCAGTTTACCGCTAATATTTTCCATGAAAATTTCTATTTATGAAGGAACAGGATTTTTAATTAGTTGAACATCAAGGTCAGTCCTTACACTAGCTATTAGTATCGATATAATATGTGTATTACAAAAAAGTAAAGAAATATAATTAAAAATATCATGAAAGATATTTGCATATAAAAACATTCTATCAACTGAATTTACTGCATCGGAACAGGAGAGCTAAAAATATGATTACATAAATTATATAACTGTTACAAATGAAAAAGCCATTATTTGTTTGAGAGCTATAAAATAATTACTGTTAAAATCCTATAAAATAATTATTGTTGTAAAGAAAATGATCAAGTTCTGATCCGAGATCAAGAATAAAAAATAATACACAGGTTTCAAATCTGATTTGACTTTCCTGAACATATTTGAAAACAAAAAACTATTTCGGAACAATAATATCACATAGGTATTTCAGTGTAGCACCAAAACTAACAAAAAAAAAGCTTCCAGCGAACAACGACTGCCTTTAAACATTTGAAAAATATATTAATTGTAGAATAACAATTGAAAAATATAGAATTCTAGAATATAAGAATTGTTCTTCTTTAATAGACAGAGGTTTGTTTCTTTCTTGCGAGGTCTTTTATATTTAAGTAGTAAATTAAATAATTTAAATAATTATTTGAGTGCATCATTCTTAAAAAAAGAATAATATTTCTGTATAAACACAATCACTCTAATTGAACATTTTATTCACGTTCTCAACACCATACAAGTAACAATAACAGTAATTATATTGAACATACTGTTCGCCAACATATTAAAAGTAAAAATTAATTCCGTTTCTTTAAATTGAATTAATCTTAAGTCTGTTTTAAATTAAAATATTCTGTCGTCGTTTTAGTATTTTGAAGTGACAACCTTAACATTTAAAAACACTATATATCTTGGCCGAACAATTGGCATAACCTCTCTAATGGACAGAATGGAAAATCAGCATATTGAGCACTGAATACTTTTCGCATTTCAGTTGAAAAAAATACTGATTAAGCCATATGAATGATTAGTTCAACTTCGGAGAAGATGTAGTGACGTATAAACATGCAAAATAATGCTGAAACAGTAGAAGATTTCCAAAAATCCATTATGATTTCATCGATTCAAAACCACCATCTTTTTTTCGGCCAGGGATCCGTCAGTTACTTGACAGATGGAGCAAAGTTATATGAAATAATTGGGGATATTTTGACGATAGGAACGTATTCCATTTTTCTGTAGATTCATTTTCTATAAAAGGCATCGAATTAATTTGTACACCTAATATTTACTGTCAACAATGTTTAACACACGTTCATGGACTCAATAGTTTCTGTACTGTCATCGTCTGCTTCAAACCAATTTCAAGTTCATCTGAAATCACTATCGCACAGACATGCATAAGAAACGTACAAGAGAAGTGTTTCCGTTTCAACGGTATCCATTTTGCAATATCGCCTAGACGTCTGCCGCCGTGCTGATAAAATGGATCTCTGAAGATTTTGTTCGTTACGTTTTTTTTTTCTCAATGTCGTTCACTCGCGTCATTTCGTATTATTATATTTCATCGATTTGAAAACACGATACCATCCATTACACTTATATACATATTACATAAATCATATATTTGATCTGTGCGTAGATATTATTCAAATAATTGGTTCTTGTAACTGAAACCTTATCAATATTAATTTTTTTGCTATTCCTGCAGCGATTTCCGAACGAAATCCGACGAATATCTGACCTTTGTCTGGATATACAATACAAATATGTCAAAAAAATAATAATTTCATTATTATATAAAAATGTAATGAGAGAGAAAAACATGAAATTGTATATATTTTTGTCTTTTGAAAATAAGAGAATATAATTACGTAATTGGATAAAGACTAGTCGTCTTTAATTAACTCGTAATTAAAACTTTTTTGATAAATATATTTATATTTTAATTAAAATATAATTTATAAATTGTACTTATATAATTAAAAATGTCTATACGCATACAAGGTAAATTGATAAAATTATAAATCAAACATTTCACATGTCTATATATATATATATATATATATAAACATATATATATATATATATATATATATATATATATATATATATACATGTCTATGTATATATATATATATAGACATATATATATATATATAGACATATATATATATATATATATATATATATATATAAGTAGATAGATAAAGATAGATAGAGATAGATAGAGATAGATAGATAGATAGAGAAATATAAATAAATGTAGGTAGATATATATAGATATAGATAGATACAAATAGATATAGAGATATATAAATAGATAGATATAGATAGATAGAAAGATATATGTTTATATATATATATCAAGATAGAGAGATATAGATAGATATAGATAGATCGATAGAATATTCAGCTATTATTAACAATATTTTTTGTTTTCTATTTACAAGAGTACATTGCCTGTAGTAGAGTTTTAATTAAACTATAGCAACTAATCTCAATCATAGATACAAGTTACAAGTAAAGAAGATAAACATTAATTAAGTGCAGAGTAAATATATAATTTATCACTATTATCCGCTATATATATATATATATATATATATATATATATATATATACATATATATATACATATAAATATGTATATATACAAATATATATATATATATATATATATATATATATATATATATATATATATATATCAGGTTCGATGCAGCAGTGACTCTCGCTCGATTCTGTGTACTAGATATGAACACACTAATGTAAATATGGAATATTAATTTCGTCTCTGATCTCAATTAATACATATCATACGTGTACAATATTAAATGACGCATGCATGTATGTGTGTGTGTGTATATATATATATATATATGAATTATTAATGTATGTTAAACGTTCCATCAAATAACGGACAAAGAAAGAACCGTATTTTTTCGATTATTACAGTACGCTACAATAAAACTGCATGAATGTATAATATAAATACACATAATACTCGGAAAATTAAAAAAATGAAAATTCAAAATTGAAAATTCCATGAGGATTTTAAACGAGTTTTTATTTATTTTCAGTTCTTTTCAATAATGACATATTCTACTAAAATTTAGATAATATGTAAAACTAGTTTGTTAAAAATTATAGATTGAAATGCGCATAGGTGCCAATCGAAAATTGTCAATAATTATAAATAAACATTTTTAATTAAGAAAATGTTTGTTTTTATATTAGTTGAAAAATTAATTTACGAAAATATATATTTGAATGTCCATAAAACAAAATTTGTTTTGAAATGTTTAACTAAAATTTAGTTACAAGTTTTGAGACCTCTAACATCATAAAGTGGCAAATGAAATGTTTATATTAAAAGAATTCCAAAACGATAAAAACTGGTAATAATTTGTATTAATAAAATAAATCTAAACTTTTGTTTAAAGAAATTACTTTCAGCCTGAATGACTTCTAGATTGATTACACAAACTGTGTTATAAATTTTCTTCTTTTTTTCAAAACTAATCCATTTGAGTTCCTGTCACATTCCACTCGAACGTTGAAGCAATTGTAAAGTTTGAAATGTCTTTTTCTTTGTTAACGTTCTATAACACACATTTTAGTAACAGAATTGTTACCACACGTTGCTACATCACTATGATAAATTTCTCACTAGTGACAAGTAAGCTCTTTCTTTCAGTTTATAGTTACACTCCTTCATTGTCCGCTCTACAGAATTAAAGCTCTTATGAGCTTTAGTAGTTATATTGTTTATATGCACTTCCTACGACAATCATGATTTTATTGTTTAGCTAAATATTTACATGAATTAAAATAGGTTATATTGTTTTCTTTAATATGATTAAATGATGAAGAAAATGTTTTCATACAGGACAACGAATCAACTGACTCACATATATGAAAATATACAATCATAATTTTCTATTTAAACTGTTTATAAAAAAAAATATAAATCCTTCTTATTTATTTTGATATAAATTATGATTATGAAATTTAATACTTTTTTAAACATATAATACAGTATAAAAATTAACCTTAATATTTAACATTGATTTCTTTGTTCGATTTTATTAAAACATTTCAGTCATATTTTTTCTGAAGCTTAAAAAAATTTATTCATATTAATTTTATAATAAATTACTTAAAAAAATTATCATAAAATTATATAAAATTATTTAAAGAAATAATTACTTTAACTGGTCATAATTAGTCAAAAAATAGAAAACATAACTTTCTAGTTTCGTGTTTTCAAATTTTTACATGTATTTTTTAAAAATAAATTATAAAAGTGATAAAAGCGAAATATTAAATTAACTATTCATGTCATGTAAATTTAACACTCCTAAAATAATCTCTTCAATGATATATATATATATATATATATATATATATATATATATATCATAAATTTAACTTTTACATAAATATATTTATATATAACAGAATATATTAAATCCTTTCAGAGCGGTTGTGCTGCTTATTTATACTGTGTCCCATGAGATACTTTAAATGCAAGTATATATATATATATATATATATATATATATATATATATATATATATATATATATATGTATATATATATTCGAGGTGGAAAAACTTTTCCAGTGATTTATTAATAATTCATGTTTTTTTAAATATCAAAGCAATTTCCATTCGTAGAAAGATTTGCATTGGTTGTCAAAACATGTACATTTCATTTTCATATCTAATGTGCTGTCAATATTAATTTAACAAATTCTCGGCTGAAAATTTATAATATTTTCATGTAATTTGTCAAAATACAATTTACCAGTATTACACAAATAAATGTATATATATATAATATTCAACAAATACACAGTTATATTGAAAATTTCAAATTGGAAATTAAAAAACATGTTTGATTAAATAATCTTGCTATTTTTTAATAAATGTATCATCTATAATGTTTCAAAAGCAATAAGTGTATAGAACTTTTAGTCGAAAAATATGATTATTAAAATGTGATTTTGTACATAATAAAATGTAAATTCTTAATTTAATTTATCAAGTGGATCATTCACAAAATATTTTTGGTAATGTCGCTAAATTCATTTTTATTAATGATTTATTCATTCGTTTCGCAAACCAATTTTTTCTGTAACTTATATAGTTCTTAATATATTCTAAATATATATATTCTATTATAGTTCTAAATATGATATAAATATCTTCAAAATTCGTATATGCAAGAATCAAAAGTGATCAATAATTAATTAATTAACATTTCTGATTAGAAGGAACGTTTTTGTTTATGGACTGAACGAACAGTTAATTTGTCAAAATAAAGTTTTCTATACACACCATGCAAAGTGTTACACACCATGCATGTCAGGAAATAGTGCTGAAAACTATTACAGTCCGTTCTTATTTCATTCAATATTTGATCATTTTTTTAAATGTCATTTACTGAAAATATCTGGCAAATCTAATTTGAAAATTTTTAGGATAAGGAAAGAGAGTACTAAAAACTTAAATTATGAATATTTTTCCCATTAAATTATTTATCATGGTATCTAAACGAATAATGTTCAATTCGAAAAAACTCGTAACTAATCCCAGATGTTGCAATTACTAAATTATTATTCCATAAATAACTAAATTTTGTGAATGTTTAATAATCGATTGAATGATCGATTGTCTTATAATATTGTCCCATATAATTATAAGATATTGAATGGAATTGAATTAATTATTAAATGGAAGTGAGAGATTCAAGATATCCTTCTCGGCCTGAGATGATAAAAAATATATTTCTCAAATGCATATTTCGATGGCAATGCCATCATCTTCATAACGAGAAGACATCGATATTAAAATACATATAAGAAAAAATCAAAACATCAGTTTTGAGTCTAACATTTTCTAGGAATTGGTACTTGAGTGAGCCAAAAAGTGTTACTCATCAATGCGTATTTAAGACAGACTCTAACTATTTAACATTTTTGATCAGGAATTTTTTTGTAGTTTATAGAGTGAGTATAAAATTAATTTATGGAAAAGTACATATAAAAATACATAAAATAAATTTCGCTTTATTCGCTTTTTATGAAATTATGCAATAAAATATAATATTTCGGACTGTATGAAGTGTGATGTGTATTTAATTTGAGATTATCTATATTTATGGAAATCGAAATACTGAAAACAAGTTTTTGGTTAATGTTGAAATTCAGGTTGCAAAAAAATCTTCCGAATTTCGCTCAGCCATCGGTTTGGGGCTAGTAAAGTGTTTCTTAAAATGTTATTTATCAGTACGTGATATATTTGTAAAATTAAATAAGATATAGAATCTTTACTGCTTAAACATATCTGTTGTGTATTTCTAAGAAGTTCATAGTAGAGAAGTTATTCTCCGAAAGTAGTATATATTGTCGTTAAACCAACAGTCGTGTGTACAAAACCGTTTCATATCCGATTTTTTTATTACCATTTTAACAGCATCAAACGAGGTCGATAGGACGTCTTCGCGCGCAGACAGAGCGTAGGAAAAATAAACCGCTGTATTGAATAAAATACGAATTTCCGATATTACGCCTTTAGGTCGACGAAAAAAATGCATTGTGGTCGTGTGGAGTGTGAACGTTACTCGCGAGTATTTGCTCATCGATACGTGGCATTTCCGTGAATCCATATCCGTTTACACATCACGGGCTCATATTTTAGTTTTTTTTTTCTCTTCTCCGGCGCTTTTGATCTGACGCCGAGCCGGCTTCGTTCACGTCAGTGATGAGTCTCACTCCCCTCTTACCTTGTGTGTATGTTTTTTTCCGTTCGAGTTTTTTATACTTTGTACGTCGTCATTATTGTTATTGTAAACATGTGTCAAAGAAATGACAAGTATATCGACAAAGGTACTAGAATCCAATATGTAGGGATGTATTTGTGAGAAACGATGATATTCGTCAAGATGATATTCGATTCTTTGGATGAATCATTGTCTTCGAGATATATACTTTTTATCACAAAAAGGCATCGTTTTCTCGTCGTTACAGAATGCGTTCTTATTCGTCATTCGGAGACAGAATGCATTTCTTCATTTAATCAGTGACACTTTAATATATTAGATTATATCTCTAACAAAATAAACAGTATAAGTAAAAATTCTACAATTACAATATCTGAAATATTATAGTATTTTTATAGATTACTATTACTAATATAATTTATAAATAAATGTGAAAACTATTAAGTTTTCCAATAATTTTTTTTTCATTTTCCAACTATCAAATTATAGTTTCTATTATACAAGGTTTGGAAATTTTATTCACAGGTTGACTCTGCAGCACTGAAATCGTACGAATTAAAACAAAAATAAAGCAGCATATAATAATTCACAGTTTTGTCTACAGAGGGTGGTTAAGATTTCAGGACGTAGAAGATATAAAAAAAATGTAATCTCCGAATTGAATGCAGTTTCTTCTGATGTAGTTTTGGCCGACTATTTTCAAAAACTTTTAGAACGTTTCAATAAGTGTATTAAAGTAAATGGAGATTACTTTGAATAAATAACAAAAAAATTTCGTATTACTTAAATTATGTTTCTTTTCATTGTGCCAATTCGAAAATTAAATTACCAAATCCCTTACTTACATATATTTTAATTATATTGAAAACATTAATTCGAAAATCTAAAGAAAATGTTCATTTGATGTAAAATAACAGTACACCGGATCATCGTTACTAAATAAATGCAAAAGGAACCGGATACACTTATACAACACGTACAAATTGTACATAAATTTGTAAAAAATACTATCAATATACCTGAATTGAATCTATTATTGAACATTTTCAATTAAACAAAATCTGTGTTTGTATGAGAATGAAAATTGATTTATAAAAATAAACTGGCAGTCGCAAAAACGGCAATTGTGAAAAAATAATAGTTGATTTTCCTGTGATGTTTCAGAAAATATTATGACTTTGACACGTAATTTTCATGGAAATGAAATGCGCACATCTTCTTTAAGCGACTTGTGTTTGATAATCTTACAAGATGCGTTTCAGTATCTATTCATTGCTTATTTAACTCACTAAATAACCCTATTTCTCGCAAGTTATAACTGAAACTCGCCACTAGAGTCAATCAAACGCACACCGTTCGAAGAAGAAACACGTATCGAAACCAGTCACGAAGAAGAAAGATACAATGACCTCAAGTAATTCCAGCAGACATAAATACATAACTTTACACATTATCCAAAATAGAATATTGGGATGATCGTTTGAAATTCCACTTTACACAATTTATATTATAAATATAGGGGATAAACGTGTACCCAGCTAATCCGAATCGAGTCTGATTCACGTCAGCGACAACCGTATACATTATCGGCGTTCGCGCACAGCACAAGAGATATAATTATTATCTGCGCGCGACGATGTAATCTAGTGAAAATAATTGTTTAACGATGAATACCTCATCCCAAAGTACCTGCAGTGTTCAATGTTATTATTAATTAACAGCCACATGATGGAATAACATGAATTGTATAACAAGGCGTTGTCGAATCACTGTGAACAACGGCAGTTCGAATATGTGGAATGTTTCATTCATTTCCGTTTCGGTTGACGAACAATCGCTATAGGAAAATGTTCCTGCGTTTATTATGTCTATTGAATATTAGGCTTATAACGCGCATTATTTTTATAAAAAGTAAAAATTTTCGTGACCAACGGAAATGATATTCAAAATAAAATAATGTTCAAAACAGTTAAGATAAAAAAATCATAACTAGCTTTATAAATTAGAAATAATTCATTTATGAAATTACATGTTGTGAAATACAGGGTTTTCCAATAAGTACTCAGTTCTCCAATTTGAAATAAAATACAGGATTTGCACTGAAACTTAAAGTTTCTTTATTGTAAATAATAGTTGGGGGTATGCCACATATAAATGAAAAATATCATGTAAGTGACCGCCTTGTTATTTTATACAAGTAAACATTATTTTGTTAAAATGTTCAATAACATCCATACACAACTGGGCCTCTATCTCACCAATTACTATTCGAATTTCACCTTTTACGCCCGTATTTTTTTAGTTTTATTGGCGTACAATTGTCCTTTAATGCGACCCCAAAGGAAGTAGTTCAACGGTGTTAAATTGCAGAATCTCGGTGGCCTATTAATGCTTCTACTTCTGGAAATAACGCGACCGAGGAATTTCATCTTCAATAAATTAATTATTTCGTCAGCTATGTGACCTGTTGTACTGTCCTGCTGAAACTGCATGTCCTCCAGATCAATATCATTCAATTCTTCTCACAAAAAATCGGTTATCATGTTTTGGTGTCTTTCTCTATTCACAGTAATCGCATTTCCAGCCTGATTCTCAATAAAGTGAGGATCAACAACTCCACTGGGACGAGATGTACACCAGTCATTGCACCAGTCATTGTGTATTATTTCAGTGCACTGTTTTGTTGTATACGAAGCTATAACGTAAAATGGCAGTGTAGAAACTTAACAAATGTCAAAAAAAATACAGCTATCAATTTGAAATATGTGAAATATAACTTCTCAGAAAGTGGAATCAATTGAAAAATGCTTAATCTGTTGGAAACCCCTTTATTTCTAGTAAGAGAACCTATCTAATTACAATCAAAGTTTTATGATTAATATCTGTACTTTTTGGGATAGTTTCAATTGATAAATTGATAGTTAATGATTCCACATCTTACAATTTTCTTTAACAATTTTTCACAGCTATGTGGAAAGAATTGACTGATTGAATGAAGAGATAGATGATTTTATATCCGAATTTCTGTTCATTTCTGGATTTTTCCTGTATCAGGATTTATTTTGAATTTTGTAAACAAATTTTAAGATATAATATTTATATACTTTATTTTTAGTATATATATATATATATATATGAAACAATAAATATTTTATTATGAAACATTGAAATTCGAAGAGAATAGAAACAACAACCACTTCACCTATCTTCCACGTTTTGAAAATACAACAAACAACGTGTATTCCTTTCTGTTAACATACTGTACACTCGTTACAGTTACCGAATCGTGCACACAACTCGATGTATACACAAGTATACATAAAGCACACAAAATATTCTGTGAGTAAACACTTGTAGAAATCTGCCGACGTCCATTGTTAGGGAGGTAAATACGTTTACGTAAGGATTTCAGTGACCTGGAAACGAAAAATTCAATAAAACAATTAATTGCGAACGTTCCTCCTTTTTCGCAGTATATTTTTCCATCTACCTGTTGGATATTTTCAATCAGACCAATACTAGTCTGTAATTTCATTACAGTCCTTTTGTATCTGTTTCGTTTATGTTGTAATTTTTGCCCTGGAGCCGATGATACGATACGGTGATTACAGTTTGAAGCTCGGCCAGATGATATCTGGTTTATTAGAATAGAAAATCGTTCAAGACTTTACTGTATATAAAAGTGAAATATTTAACCGCAATGTTGATTTTATTTTTAAAGATGTGATTAAATAGATTATTATAAAATATTCAATAGTTTAATGAGCGAAATAATCATTTTTTGCCTTAAATTGATAAACTTATATAATCAAAGAAAACAATTAGTACTTTCTCAATATTAAAAAAAAATAAAAATAAATGTTGAACACAAAAACATATAAACATGGAAATACGAATCTTAAAAAGAATAAAACGAAATAATTAAAATACTGAATATGGAAATAGAAGAAATATGAAGGCAAACTTTGGTTTTATCATTAGTTTTGCTTTTAATTGGGCTATTGAATTAAAGATGGAAAAGGAACAAATAAGATCAGTTTTGTTGTATGAGTTCAAAACGGGTAATAAAACATCAGAAACTGCTCGTAAGCTAAACGATGCTTTTGATACGGGTATTGTTAAGGAACGTACAGTGCAATGGTGGTTCCAAAAATTTTATACTGTGGACGAGAGCCTTGAAGATGAAGAAGGTCGCGAGCGTCCTTCTTCAGTTTGTAACGACCAACTGAAGTCATTAGTTGAATCAGAACCACGCACAACAGTTTGAAAGCTTGCACCAAAGTTAATTTATTAATTTTTGTGCACAATTAACAAAGTTAATTATTAACTGAGAGAAAGATATAAGAATTTGAATATCATAAACTGCAATTGTTTTTCTTCTAATGAAATAATTCATTCAGTTTTAAATAAATATAAATATTGATTTTATTTAAAACTACCTTAATAATTATTTTTTTTTTAATATTAAACTTCTAGGTTAATACTGAAAGTTGTTTGAATTGTTCAAGCTCATAATAAGAAACTAACGTTTTTTTTTCTATTATGAATGTGTAGGATTTTAAAAACCTCAACTAATGCTTATATTAATAAAATACTGTAAAAAGGTAATACATTTATTTCTATTTTCTTATTTGAGCCATTAGTATACAATGAGTTTGTGTAATTATAATAGAAATTAGTTATGATTTTTGTCTCTGATTCGATGATTGAAGATAAATTTGAGTACATTATATATATATATAAGTAAACATATTTTTCGGAGGTGATTACACACTCGAATCCTTAAATGAATTAATTGAAACGTTCCACCAAACCTCACTAAAGGTTCAGTTATTTTCAATACACAATCCGGAATCTTTTAAAAAATCAACGAGACCCCGTTTCCGACGAAGGAGTGACGAAAAAAATAATGTGACGCGGAACACGAACACTGTTAAAACCCATTGTCGGAGCGCAACTGTGAAATTTAATTACGGTTTTCATATAGTCCGCACACGAGAATATGTACGGATCCTGTCTGGACATCTGTGTCTATGGATGTGTGTGTATCTTTGCCAGCACGACGGACATAAATTCGGAAATCTTCATTACATGTCCCGGCATCGTTTATTCTATCTGCCGACAACCGAAATTAACGTTCTGGCTTGAAACAAAGAAAACCATCGTGACTTATTACAACATTCATAAACATGATGAAAACGGGAAAAAGGGAATGTTTGATGAAGTCCCACGCTACGGAGGAATGCACGGGTTTTATTAGCACGGTTTTGTTGCTTTTACCGAGTCCGACTCGGTCTTTATACATATATAAATATATATATATATATATATATATATATATATATATATATATATATATATTAAAATGATGATAAAACTAGACAATGTTTTAATGAAGTCATTGCAAAAAATTTGTAGCGATAAAATAAAGTTATTATTAACAGGAAGCAGATGTTAACATGTGAGACTTGTCATTAGAAAGAATACACTAATAATTTGATTCTGCTTTTAATCTTTCGACAGTTTTTCAACATTCATTTTTTATCCACACTTTATAAACAAACAGAAAACATTATATATATATATATATATATATATATATATATATATATATATATATATATATATATATATATAGGTACGTATCTATATGGAAACTAATGAAGTTCAAGCTCCAGGACTCCGCTTTGTAAAGGGTCCCACAGTGAACAGATATTAAAAAAAATCATTGTATAAATAAATAAATCGTGTCGAAAGCTTGATATAAAATAATTAAGCAATTTAATAGATAATCTAGTAAAAGATAAGAAAAACGAGGAAGAGCAAATGATGTGTCAACAAGAGAAGCGCGATAAGATGATCTTCATTAGAATGTGATACGCACACACTGAATTTTAAAACTGCTTAAATTATAGATTTTTCTATGTTTCCGTTGTTTTCAAATCTCGGATTTGTAACAGAAATGCGTGCTGCTGCCAACATTGAATTGAATATTAATCAGTCGTGGAACCTTTTAATAATTTGTTTTCTAATGCAAGAAGTTCCTTCGTAAAATACTATATTTTCCGCTAGATATGCCTTTCATATTGTCATATTCGTTTTGACATTTTCGTTCAACCTTTTTATACCAAAAATTAACGAACATATCATCAAATCCTCATTACACGAGGAATGAACGAAACTACGAAACGCACGCAACAGGTTATCTATATCTCTCGACGCACACACGAAACCGATCCACTAGAAACGTGGCCCATATTCAAGATTCATAACATTCATACTAATAGATTTACAATGTTGATATGTAATAATAATTTATCGTTCATTTTATCATAATAAATCCCCATACACACTCGCACGCACAGTGGTCCGCACTGTGTGTTCATACGTACCGCTCTACCCTTTGATCTTGCAGACATTCGTGAAATAATTATTAATTAATGTTCTTAATACCTGTAGGCTAGTTAAGTTGGCGCACGGTGATCATACGGAGTGGTTCGACTGTAAATATGTAGGGTACAGTTTAAACACGAAGTCTCGCTTTTCTCAGAACAGAGAGATCTACAGACGGAATCAACTATTTTCGTGTGTAAGTTCTGGTGCGTTTATACACTAATCATATTTGGATGTCTTTAATAACGTTAATTGGAAATAAATTACTTATATTAATTACGTTATCTAATCTAAATATCTGTTTCGTGTAAATATTTAATCGAAAAAAGATCTATGTCACAACAAAGTAAATCTGTACAAGTTTTTTCTACATAATCCACTGTCTTATTTCTAACAAATTTTTCTTAAACTAAACATATAGTAGAGCAGTAAGAAACGAAAATAGAAAAGTGGTTGAAAATAAACTGTTGTAAATCTACAAAGAAATATATTTCTGTACTTTGGCGCTCTGAGAATGATGGCACCGCCATCGAAATCCGCATAAGGAACAATCAATAAACATTAATTTAGTATTTTTAATCAGAAAGAGATTTTATTGTTTGTGGAATAAAAAAAATAAATTCATTTGTGAAATTTAAACTACCTACAATGTTTGAACTAAATGGGATGAAAAGTTTTTGACCTAGAAAGGAGAAAAAATTTTAACTATTGAGTGAAAAAGTATTTTATTCTTTGACATAGTCTTCTTTTAACACAAATTCTTATTCTACTGGCGATTCTACATACTTTTTGGTGATATTCAAGAGCTTTTATGCCAAATTTATGGACACATTCGTCCAACTCTTCAAAAAAAATGTTTGTTGCGGCAATCACTTCGAAATACACCAAATAGTTTTTACCAGAATAAAAACTTTTCAGGCTCGGAAGCAAAACTAAAGTCCAACGAGGCCAAATCTAGCGAGAAAGCTGCATGAGGCAGCTATTCGAAGCCTGAATTTTATCCATCGTAATAGTAGGATTGTAGCAAGGCGCATCATCCTTATGATAAAACTTTTTTCTTCGCTAATCTGGGAACTTTTTAGTACAGCTGGTCAAGTAAATATGCGTAGTACTCACAATTTATTGTTTTACCTTTTTCAAGATAATCGAACAAATGAACACCTTTCGCATCGCAAGATACTGACGCCATAACCTTTAAGGTCGATTGAACCGTTGTCGCCTTCTTCGAAGTTGGTTCGCCTCTCGCTGTTCACTGTTGTGATTGTTGCTTCGTCTCCGGACTGTAACGGTAGATTCAAGTCTCTTCCATCGTATCGAATCGACACACAGTCATTGGATTGCACTTGAACAGCACCAAACACTGCTCGGAGATGGTCATATGATTGAGTTTTTGCTCTGGTGCGAGCAATCTCGGTATCCATCGTACGGATAGCTTTCTCAAGCCACAAACTTCGCATAATATATGATGTACTCGCTCTTTCAATATTCTTACATCCTCAGATATCTCTACCAATTTCAATCGATGGTCGTTCGATATAATTTTGTGTACTTTTCTGACCATTTCCTCAGAAATGACCGTTTTTGGAATGTTCGAACGTTGTGCATCCTCAATGCTCATACGTCTACGTTTAAAGTCCACATCCCATGCTTTAACAGTTGAGAACGATGGACCTGACTTGTCTAAAGAATAATACAGCTCGGATTTTATTTCGGTCGGAGATAAACCCTTAATATTAAAATATTTTATCACTGCGCATACTTCGAGTGTCTACATTGTTTACAGAACGAAAAACTTCTTCACTTTGACAGACTGTCAAACACAAACTACTTGGCATAACTTTATGAAAATTCTAAGACAAATTAATCAAGGATAACAATGCACAGACCATATAAAATTCATTACAATTTGAATCATCTCTCGGCTAGGCCAAAAATTATCGAAGCTACCATCGCATATAATTCTAAAATATTTTATAATAAGTTGCGTGCAGAAATATAATTTACATGTGGATTACCTAAGACTCGGATCTGATAGAATCTATTTTTTAAAAAAATAATAAATATGAATATACATTTTCATTAATTAATTCAGTTGTATTATTCTTTTATTTCCATCGGACATCTTGTTGCGAACGATTTTTTATTCGAAACGAAAATATTTTTCCCATTCATCTGAAACATTTTATAAATCATTTTGCGTGCAGAGAGACAATTAATAACGTGTTAAAAGAAAAAAAGTGAGCTCTTTAACATCGCATTCATTTTCGAACAGTCGTCGTCAGTACGATTAATCAACGAACAATACCATTACGACTTTTATCTTACGCTGTGTTTCCAACAATGAGCCGACGAAAGAATACGACGACCGAGGGCCTTTTGTTAGACGCAAGACGGTATTCCGGAGACGTAATACCCGTACAGCTCTGTCGTATTTAAACTTCATCAACACAATTCCGACAGATTTACAGTTTCTCGACGAGGATCTGCGAGCGCGTTCCCGTCGACACTAAAAGAACATCTTGTCAGAGAGATGAAACCTGTGTCCGATCGAGTCCATCGTCTAGAATTAGTTTTGGTGGGAAGTTGTCGTCGACGAAGGCGGAACCTACATCTAGTCAGACTGAGATTTCTGTAGAGGTGATACAATGTCGATTGCACGTCCCGCGTTACATGTGTTCGACATGGAATAGATGTAGAATTATGTTCGTGTGCAATTAAATATATGTTGTCTGAGTGTGTTTATATCAAACACGTGTTCTGTTCAATTATTGCAAGATGAAAAATATGTTCTGTCTACTATACACCAGATTTCTTTCCAGTTTTTTTTTATTTTTAGTCGATGATTCACATACAGTACATGTTAAATAATATTAACATCGGTTATAGTAAACAGCTGATTATTATGAACACTTTCGCTTAAGTAATCACTGTTTTAAAATTCGAACAAAAAAATATTAATGGATGAAAGTAATAAATTATTTTCAGTTCCCATTCCATATAATACTTACATCTTTTACATATGATCCTCTTGTAAAAGTCTTTTTCAAAGATAAGATGGTGTTATATACTCTCTATTTTAATACTATTCTCCATTTTATTTTTCACTGTAGAAATGAAAAACGCATTTTTTATCTTTAGATGACAAGTATAAATAACTGACCATATGTTCTTATCGTTAATTTATTGATTAAAAAAAATCTGAGATAAACAATTCCACGCACATTTTAGTACTATGAATAAATACTGTTCTAACACTTGCTAAATTCACTTTCACAAATGAATTTTTACTCTGAAACAAGAAATTACACGATTGTTTTAATCAAAATATCTTCAGCATCGATTTTTGTTTCTATGTGCTTCGAAAATGACAGCATAACATCGCCATCAAAATTCATGTCAGAAAAAATCAACAGTCAATCGGATATTAAAAATATTTTGTGGAAAAAATCCGCGTTTTTTTTTAGATTGAAAATTAATTTACAAAAGAAAAATAACAAACAATTCGAATATATTTTTTCATTCAAATATTTCACTTTCGGATTGTTTAAAATCTACATTTCTTCGATTCGCTTGATATATAAAGTAAATCTACCTATCCTCGACAAAAAAATAAATATCCTATTTCTCTCTATTATATTTAATATTGTTAATACGTTTCATACAAGAAAAAATATTATAATCTTCCACGACATATCTGAAATGAACAGAAGTAATGGCATTTGTAAGGAACCTCTAAGTATGTATAAATTCGAAACTCAGTCTAGTGTGCATACATGTGGGTGTGAAACAGTTAAATCAAAATTATTCACGCGGATAAGGAAGATAATTCAATCTAAAGATTGTTCAAACGTTACAGAAACTGTTCACAGCTGTCAGACTTTTGCGGTTGGCGTCGATCGTTCGAAGAAACCTTCGACGTTCCGAACACAGTCTCAATCGAATTAAGTCCACTTGACACGATATGCAAAACAATCCGTTGCTGTGAAAAGATAACTGACAGATGCAGTATTTACACAATGGGTCATCTTTCATGTGGAAATATACCAATTTGGCTTTGATGTGTGTAACTCGGCGCGTTCACAGTGCTGGGCAAGTTTCGACGCCGACAAATATTACAAGTTTAACTCGTCTCTAAGTTGAAATATTCGATCAAGTTTGCGGGAATCGCCGTTGCTTTAATCCACTGTTGAGAATGTGCATGTCTGCGTTTATAAACCGTTGCTAGAAATTGTTAAAAATAGATCAGTGATTGTTGTATGATCGTGAGATGGACATCAGCTAGTCAATATCTTTTATAACAGGTTTGAATTGTTGGACAATTTTTACCTCGGATAGGAAATGGTTAATGAACCAGTATTTACGTTGTGTATTTTTATACCTAATTTTTAATTTTTCTTTTTTCATTATAATTTATAAAACTATAATTTAAAAAAAAAATGTCAGGGGAATAAAATTGATAAAATATAATTTTACAGTCGAACGTTTCAATTTGAATATTATTATTTTTCTTTAACAATAAAAAAAATATCTAGAAACTGTAAAAGAGCGTTTATACTTGGCATAAATCAAATGGCATGAATTATAAATTAAATCTCTGTATACCAAACTAATCCAATTAAAAGTAGAAGCTTATAATTTACATTTAAAATAATTCAATAGTTCTAAAAATGTACAATGCGTGCACAAAAATAGAAATCTTTATATAATATAGAACAAAATTTAAGAAAAACATCGTGGATAAACAATTAAATAAATTAATAATTAAATTAATTAATTAAACAAACCGAATATTAAATATGTTTCATCAGAATAATATTCAATATTCAAATCGAATATAGAACTATACTTTGAAAGATTTATATGTTTAATAACAAAACGCAAGCGCTCTAAAACTCCAAATAATAATAACAACAACATTTATAAAAAAAAACATTTTTAAAATACTCATTTTTAACAAGGTGATTAAAAAAATAATAAATATTCGACTGTATTTAACACTTAAATTAATTTGTATTCATAAATAAAATCATGCAATTCTCAAAATTACATTCACGATAAAGATTGTAAAGTATATATATATATATATATATATATATATATATATATATATATATATATCTTATATAAAAATAGAATGAAATAACATGTAGCGACCACATTAGTTATTTGTGTAACCTATAAACTTGCACATCATATTTAAAAAAGCACATTACTATTTATTGTTTCAATTACGCGCCATTTAAACAAATAACGAACGAACGTTTCCGTGTGTTTGTATGTTGGCAACATTGTCGTCATGACAGACATTCATATATTACGTACAAACGTTCACATTTATTTCCATACTTGATAATAATTTTTAATTGAATAAAACGACTGCGAACGTTATCTTAATGGAGTCGCTACATTTTTATAATTTATTTACATACATTTCACCAAAATATTTACCTATATATATATATATATATATATATATATGTATATATATATATATTGTAAAAAATATTTAAATTTCTTGAATTTATTTTGATTTTTGTTCAAGATAAGAGTTGAACAGTCGAAAGAATTGTGAATTAAATTAATATTCACAGTCGTTATAATAAAAACGATAAGTTTACACCATAACCAATAAATATATATATATATATATATATATATATATATATATATATAAACAGAGAGAGAGAGAGAAAGAGATGTATATGAATTTATTTGCAAAGTAATTCGTCGACATGGAAATTCCGGAAAGTGGATTTATTTTTGATTTGCGATGCGTAACAGCTTATTGCTGTAGTAATGGACCTGACCCTTTTATCGTAAATAGAAACCGTCGACAATGAAATTACAGTTATGCAAATAGAGATAAACTGATTAATTACGAATCAGTCAGAGTTTAATACTGTCTGTTATTGGTTGATGATGCGAGTGGCGTGTCTAATCCTAAAACCGTGCTTTTCAATATATAGATACATTTTCAATAAGGGCTGCGTAATCATATTAATTTATTTATATATATATATGTATATATAGATGAACTTAATTACACCTACCAGACTTTTAAAATCATTTTTCAACTACTCAATGAAATTATAAAATATTGACTTTTAAACAGATACATAATAGATATACACAAATAAACTTTGTAAATATAATACTCAAAAATCTTAAATCAAAGTAATTAGTTGAGTTAAATCAGAAATAATCACTAAGTGAATTAAATTCCTATACAGTACTCCATTGATGAATATTTGTATTCATAAAAATATTAGTTTGTACGCTGAGTGAGAAATAAATTCTTGATAATTAATTTAAATCTAATTCCATTTTCTTATTGTTATTACGATTTTATTATGATTGCATGAGAAATTTATCGCAAAAATTGCTGCAAAAAAAAATTATTTTCATAATATTTTTTACTGATTTGAGACCTATTGGATAACAACCAATTCATTAATCAACACACAGTCATTTAAAAATAGAATAAAATCTATAATAGTAACAGATTTTCTTTAAAAATCTGCAAAATCTAGAAAATGCAAAACTACTAATTTCAGTATCATCTGGTCATCCATAATACAATCGATCATTCGATAATTTATTACAATTCAGTAGCTTAATCTCTCAAATGATACACTACATACACACATATCGATATAGGAGTATATTGAATCAATCATTCGCTTCAAGTACTGAATACCCGACTGCAAACATAATCTAAACGAATTCCAAACAAGATTATTGTTTCATTAAATTGATTAAAAATCAATCCTGTTAAAGCACTGCAGATAACATATATCAAATTATTGGTTTTTTTGTACACTTTCTGGCACTGTCTATTTAATTGTTCGATATATATATATATATATATATATATATATATATATATATATATATATATATATATATATATATATATGATTTCATTAATATTAAATTACACATTTGCCGACATTATTAAATTAAATAATTATTAACAACTAATTACTAATATTGTTTGCCAGAATAACATTGATTCTGTTTCAATTATAAGTACAAATTATATTATTATTTAGTTTAATAATAATTTAATATTCAATTATAATTACCGCGAAGTGATATCAGGTAATAAAATCACAAACACGCACGCATCTATTTGTACATTGGAAGAGAGATTTACAAACGGGTTCGGTGTTATTTAAAAGACATTACACGCAGAGACACGTCCGAACAGAAATTAGATTCGGTGCTCTATTGAAAATTTATACTTGTGTCCAGTGATGTATCTGGTAGGATTTTTGTCGGTCCGTTGTCTGAAATCGATGCTGTCCAATAAAACGGTTTCTCCTATCTTAACGGTCGGCAATTCATTAAACCTACGTCAATGGCTTGAGCTCTCAATTACAAAGTAAAATGACTTGCTCGGGGCAGAGGTTTACTCGATTCAATTACGGAAGCAACCGCGATGGTGATCCTCTGCACGAGACGCCTCAATATTGTTTCTATACGTTTGTATACAAAACATATAAATGTAAATCTATGTATACATTTATATATATATATATATATATATATATATATATATATGTATATACACGTTTTTATGGGATTGTCTAGATGAGTTACGAGCAAAACCAGCGAGTCGGTTTCAAACGAATAATAACACATATTCAATGTGTTCATCGAATAAACAAAGACATTTCAAAGCTGCTATATATATATATATATATATATATATATATATATATATATATATATATATATATATATATATATAGTTTTCAAATCTGTAACGTGTTTCTCTTTAAATCCACTTACTAGACAAACAGACAAAGTAGATATTGTAAAATTGTGAATAAATATGTGTTTATTGAAATTCATATATATATATATATATATATATATATATATATATATATATATATATATATATATATCAGGTGAAAAATAAATTATGTACCTTTTAATTAAATCAATTATAACATTGTTTTAAACTGAAATATTTTCTAGTCATTTTAGAATGTCTAAGAGCCAACGTTAACATTAAAATACACTATATATTTTGGTCAAGCAGTTGATATAACCTCAAAAAACAGTAGTAATTACGATGGCGGCAGAAAATCAGCTAGGTATTGTATACTTTTGGTATTTCAACTGAAAAAAAACTGCAGAAGTCACGGGAATGACTGGTTCAGCTTTGGGGGAAAGATGTGCCGCATAAAAGGAATAAATATTGAAATTATTCTATTCAAATAATAAATATTTCTTGCTTCTTCTTAGATAAATTTTGAATAATTTTTCAAATGTATTATAATATAAAAATTTAGAAAAAATAAATTCGTTTTTAGTACAAATCTTTGTATAGTGTTTGTAGAATTTATAAGAAACTTACTGTATTTGAAAAAAAGACATTACTATTTACTCTACATGTAATGTCAACATTTTAACATCAAAATTAAAAATATGGCTTCGTTTAACTACTCCAAGATGATTTTTTCACAATTCGGTTCTGATACTGTGGCTAAATTCACTTTAACAAATGAATTCTTTCTTCACTCACAAACCATAAAAAAAATTTCAAACTGAAAATATTCAATAAATGATTATTGAATAGTTTTAATAATATTTTTTTATGATTTGTGAAGTGAAAAAGAATTCATTTACAAAAATGATTTTTTATCAAAAGATATATAGAATAAAAATGAGTAATAAAATGTATTAAGATAAAAAATAGATTTAAATAAATGTAAATAACAGCGAATATAATTTTAGATAAATATAATAACGTTTATAGTTAAAAGCAATTTTACTAAAACACTTTATAAATAAAACAAGAAAACGATTGAATAAATTGACGAAGAAGATTGAATAAATCCATACAATATCTACCTATCTATCTATATATATATATATATATATATATATATATATATATATATATATATAAATAAATATTTTATAGTATTACATAGTAGTATTTCCATTTAAATTTTCACCCATATCAAATCACAACGTCTCTTAAACGTCCAGTATTTATAAACATTGCAAAATAACATTCACACTAACGTAAACACATATACGTAGTGTAATAAACATGTCGGTAACACTGTTGTACGACTGTAATGCCCAAGAGGGTTGTGAACGCGCGACACTCTTAACAAGTGTATTTTACGTAAGTGAAATTCCCATTTTCACGAATTTCATTTAGAAATAGTAACGTCGTGTCTATGTGCGTGCCTATTTACACATCCCTCTATCTCCCATACATCCTCTCTTACTCTCTCTCTCAATGTTATTTTCTACGTTACATACGCTTTGATATTTTCATTCTCGACATGTCAGTTACACATACGGACCCAACAACAGAATTGCTTCAACGAGATGGTTCAATGTTATAGATACGGATAATGGACTAGTTTTGTTTTTATATGCTTAGAATATTGGAAATGGTACTTTCGAAATTACAGAATCACAAGAACAATAGTATGCATATACTCTTGCATGTAGAAAGGTTCAGTGTTCTTTTTCTAAAGGTTGAATCGTATAATCGAAACAAGGCCCCGATGAAACATTATAGCTGTTGTCTAAGTCGTGATTTTTATATAAGACGATTTTCGTTTATTTTAGAACAAAATTATCATATTTGCTAGATCGCACTATTAATAAATGAATATTAATATAAAAATATCTGATAACAGAAAATCACTTTCACAAATTAATTACTGTTTCAAATGCAAGAAAATATTCTTTATAAAAATGATTAAACATTACCTATCATACACTTTCACTAACGATTTTTTTCTTCCACTTCTCAACCCGCATGAAATGTCCTTATCGAAAATATTCGAGAACTGAGCACTGCTTATACCCATTCCGATGATGATTCAGTCATTCTCGCAGCATTAAAGCACAGAAATGCTTTAAAACAAAAACAAAAAAAGTTTTCTATGATAAAATATCGATCGAAATATGAATAAGGATGAATCAGAAATCGGGTGAGTGAAAAAATGATTCGTGTAAGCGAATTTGCCACAGAATCGAAACTATATTGTAATTAGAAGATATTTTTAAACACGGATCTTAAGAGAACATAGATATCAAAATTGATAGTCAAATACTGTACAACTTAAAAATTGTTGATGGTTTTTAAATAATGTATCATGATACAAACAAATTTAACTATCCACTAAATAAATAACAAATTCAAAGAAGTGATTCTTAAAGTGAATCAAAAAGACACCTTATAAGTAATAACTAAACGACAGAACCTGCAATCCCTGCAACAATCAATAAAAAAATAAATACTGAACAATTATATATATATATATATATATATATATTAGGGACAAATAACAGGAATAATATAAAATATACAATGACTAGTAATTGAAGAAGAATATAATTTAGATAACCAGCAATTTTATACTTTTAATATGTTTTAAAACGATAAAAATAAAAAAAATATGTTTATAAATATATATATATATATATATATATATATATATATATATATATACTGAATTTAATAATATATTCTGAATAAATTTTAAAATATGAGCAATTGTGTAGAAAATAATTAGTAAATAAAATAAATCAAATAATATAAAAATCTTAGTATAAAAATACGAAATGGAATAATAAAAAATTAGTCAAGATGTAGTGATTAAAGGCAATAAATTAAAATACAATCATATTGATAGATACCTAAAACAGATAGAAAAATGTAATAATTCGTACTGAAAATGGATCTAGGAAATAACGATTATAAGCTAAGGAGTAAAGATTCAAAATATATAGAAAGGAATTAAAAAGGTTTCCTTTCAATACCGGATAAAAAATAATGAAATACTTAAATGGAGAATTTTAAATAAAAAAAAAACTTATATTTAGATTGGTAGTCAATTATTTCGTACTCTAATTAATATTTATTAGATCGAACATTTGTTGTACAAATGTTATCATAAAAAATATATGGTATTGTTTTGAATGCAAAGAATCTCATTTCCGCTTTCTAATAAAATAAAAACTTTAACACACCTACATATAAATCAACCAATTCGGTAAGTTCATCCATAAAATAAAGTATTGAACAAGCAGAGCACGACTCATACATTTTTACATTAGAAAAATAAATCTTTTGCAATAAATTTTCTTTTCTCGTTCTATCTTTGTTTTAAAACGTGCAACTACTGTTTTTCTCTATCGATAACATACTCTCAATCATTGAAAAACTAAACAACTATTCAACAATCAGAAAACATCGTACGCTCAAATAGTTCCACTGTCTGCATTAAAAATAATGATATATGTACTTGTGACACGAAAATTGTTATAATTGCAGTTCAGCATCCCGGTAGAAAAACAACACCAGTTTCGATTTATTTCATGTACAAGTGCTTAACGGCTGGTAGCAGTAGTTGGTGATTCTATCAGCAACGATGCATTTCCTCACTCATTAAGGTACAAGTGTTTGTTTTGTGCTTTTACGTACGAGTAACAGAGACAACGTTAGAATCGCATTGACACCGAGCACTCTAGCGTCAGGTTTCTATACGTACACCTAACACATTTACAGTGTATCCTGTCAACAGAAAGCTCCATATATGGTCTATATATACAAATATATATATATATATATATATATATATATATATATATATATATATAAATATTTGTACATGAACACAGACTCATATATGGAACTGACATAGTGTTTACACAAACGAATTGTTGACACCTCTGACACCTAAGTGATGAAGTGGGTAGCACCTTCTTTATCAAATATATTTACCATTAGATATAAACATGTATGATGTATAAAATGTACGATTGTTTTCGTTCTGTTTGGAGTGTACATGTGTCAAGATTTGCTTATGAAATCTTGATTTATTATATTTAAATGCCGGATATATATATATATATATATATATATATATATATATATATATTGTCTGTCATACATTATTATATTTCTGACAAGCAAGCAATTCTTGTATATTTTTTCTTTTTATAGCGCGTCATAAAAGTATATATATATATATATATATATATATATATATATATATATATATATATGAATAGTTTCCATTAAAAATTTTAATGAAAATATCCAAATATAGATATTCGAGATCTAAATATAGGAAGTGGGAAAAATATATTCTAAAATAGAGGGAATATCCGATAAATATTATAAATAAATTCTGAACATAAGTAAGACATGATCGAATGTCTGAAGTATAATTTGAAATCAAAAAAAAAAAATAAAAATAAAAGTATATTTTCAACACTTGACAGTTTTTTAAATTTGTAATAAAAAAATTTAGAATCATTTAAATAATTGACACGTAACGTGAATGATACTAAATATGTGCAAAGTAGAAACACAAATAATATAAAAAATAAGTACCATTCATAAACTCTGGCAATACTTAAAAATGACTACATAAAAACGGAGCCAACATCTGAATAAAAGTGATATAATTAAAATATGAAGAACAGGTATTGATCAATCAAGTATTGGTGAAAAGATAATTAATCTTCTGAAATACGAACGAAAAGTATGCAATATTTCTTAAATAGAAAACAATGAAATTTAATTTATCAAAGTTTATCAAAGGAACGGATTTCAAAAAAAATATTAAAAAATAAATAGCTATCTATCAAAATAATAAATGTCTCAAGTTCCAAAAGTAATTATTATTTCACTAATATTCCAATATGTAACCCTTACAAACCTCATCAGTGTCAATCAACACTTTCTTTGACACAATCAACTTGATTATTCGATCGATACACACAACCCTTATAATCCTTTTGAGCTCTTGCCCTACCTGTGTAGACCCTGTAAATGCGATCATTCAATAGATTCGCAATCTTTTTCGAGCCATTCCTACCTGTTTTAACAAAAATCGTACAATCACCCAACCGATATTCAACTCTTTTTGGCCTACATTCACCTGTGATATAGCTGAAGAACTAGAGGCTGTTCAAATAAAAAACAACCCTGTCCATTCGTTCACAAGAGCTTTTCAAATTTCTTACAAATTGAATGTTTTATTTAATGCCTATATTTTTACATATTTTCGATCATTACCTTACATACTCTTTTATCCATTTCTGTCTCAATTTAAAATAATTTTCTTTGCCATACAGACTGTTCTGCAAATTGTAACAGAGTTTCGAAATAAGCAGATGATTTTATTTATTTTTGTGTAATATATTTTACTGTATTTTAGAGGTCGGAAATATTTTAATATTACACTATAAATATATTTACAGAGCTGCAGTTTTTCTAACGAAACTCCTTTTTTTATGTGGTATACAAAACCTAATTAACACTAAATTCAATAAAAAAATATGTTCGTTGTCAGGAAAAATAAAATACTGTGTCTTGTTAATGAATCGTCAGAAACCATATATATATAACGTTTTTTGTTCTTCTCTCTACTAATTCACGGAACTCTGTGAGAAATCTATCTATATATATATATATATATATATATATATATATATATATATATATATATATATACTTGTATTCATGTTTTACGGAATCAGTCCCAACAAACATAAAGTAATCGTTTTCGTTTCATGCATCTTTAAAAGAAATAACTGAATTTTTACTTAATGCACGTATAATAAAATCGAATAGCTATGCTTTCAATGCTTTAATACATCAGTCCCGTGCTCGTTGATACTGAATTCTAATCTGTTCTAAGGTGCCGCGTCTCAGTGTAAAAACGGCCATTTCGATTGATTCAGTACTTAAACGTTGGAAACGGTTGGAAATAAACATTACCGTTTTCAGAACTTTTATATGTCCAGATCGGTACTCTTATCTATTATATCTTTCAATCAATGCCGTCTATTACGTTCTTAAGGACTTAGAGACTATTTAAAGATCTATTTTCGCCATCGAGAATATATTGGTAATTATCGTATCTTATACAATGTTAGTCGATGCTTTCATTCAGGCTTTTATTTTCGTTTCGTTGAATTTTCGTGACAATGTATTGGTATACAAGTTAATTCGGTGCCCTTTTTACAGAAAATAAATGTGATACAGTTTCAGTCTTCAAAATATCTCGCATTATTTTGCATCACTGCTTCATATGTCGGATAACTGACGAAGCCCTTATGAAAAGAGATGGCAGTGATTGATTCGATGAAATCGTCAATGCATTTGCGGACATCTTCTACTGTTTTAATATTTTTTGCAGATTTGTGAGTAATAACACCTTCCCTAAAACTGTACAAAATATTCTTTTAGATTCGACATCATTTTTTTAACTAGAATTCAAAAATTATGCAATATTTAATATGCTGCTTTTCGAAGGCCATCGTGTTCATTACTGTTTTGTGAGGTTATACCAATTGCTCGGCTATGATACATATATATATATATATATATATATATGTATATATATACATTTTAAATGTTAAGATTGGCCATTTAAAATCCTTAACCGACAAAAAAATATTTTAATTTAAGACAGAGTTATGAATGATTCAATTTAAAGGCACCGAATTAATTTTTACACATTATAGTATTAGTGACTGTTAAAGTTGCTATTATGATTTATATTGCAATTGTGTGTGTTGTGTGTTATATTGTAATTATTGCAAATTATAGATTTAAGTAATAATATTATTAAGCCAGTACTATTTTAGAAATTGCTGGCTTTTAGCAAAACTGTACTTGATTTATTTATTTATTACAGTAATAATAATAATAATCCACTAATATTTGAGAAATGTTTCCCATATATACAGTATGTATTATATTTCTGGGTTTTGTTCTTAAATAAATAATTATTTTTAGTTTCGCAGTCTCTACAAGACGAGAAATAAATATCGAACTCAAATCTTAACAAAAACAAATGGGACAGAACCTATTTCACTGACTAGTTGAGAGACACTAATTCTATATGATTGATTGTTTTGCATGATTCTCTAAAGAACTAAACAATATTTTATAAATAAACACCGTCGCATGATCTCAGTTCGTTGTTTTCGTTTCTTCCATTGTTGAGAAATTTCATATACGTATACGGTATTCAATAGACATCAATGTGTAAAGAACAAATTTAAAACTGACAGGAATATTGATAACGATAACAGCGCAGGTGTAATGTGTACGAACATTACACAGATGTTTTACTTTGCATGTAATATTTTAGTCTGGCTATGTATTCTATATTGAATAGGTGGAATGTAGTCTCATGACAAAACGTTTTTGTTAAAAAGGGTATTACGAGTTCTGATCATAGAACACATGTCTCGTATGTAAATATTCTGAATGGGTTCACCTAAGTAGCACTACCAATAGAGACTTAATCGTATATTAATTCTGTTGGATTTATTAGGTATACAAATTAATTCGGTGGGTTTTTTTATAGAAAATTAATCTTTACAGAAAAATGGAATACATTTCAATCCTAAAGACATCCTCGATTGTTTTGTATAACTTTACTTAATCTGTCGGGTAACTGGTGAATCATTTGTCTTGTTCCTGGATTGTCCTTGATTTGATTTATTTTCACTCGTTTGTGAAAAGAGATGAAGGCTTTGGGTCGCAATACATTTTCGTAACTCTTTAACTGTTTTAGCATTTTTTTCCTTACAGTTCCTTCCTCAAAGCTGAACAAATCATTCCATCTGCTTCAGCAGCATTTTTTTCAATTAGAATCCGAAAAGTATGCAGTACCTAATAGGCTGCTTTTCGAATGCAATCGTGTTCACTACTGTTTTGTAAAGTTGTACCAACTTCTAGACCAAGAGACATAGTGTTTTGAATAGTTAAGTTTGATATTTTAAAATCATAAAACGATGAGAAAGTATTTTAATTTAAACCAGAATTATAACTGATTCATTGTAAATGCACCGAATTATTTTTTACATCTAATATTTGGTTTCACTTCAACATATCAAATTAAATTAATATTTATTTAAATTTTCAATACTTATATTCTTTAATGAGCCATTTTAAAAAATCTTCACGAATATTAATTCTCGAAACAGTCTCAAATGAAATTAATTAATCAATAATCATTTATTGAACATTTTTGCTCTCAGTTGTTTTATATTTTATGGGCTAACTAAAAAATCAATTTATGAAAAGTAGATCTGAACAGAAAATATTATTTAAAAATAAAACAGAATGTATCATTTGAACAAGGTATTAATCAAGAAACTTTATAATAAATATAGTACAAATAACTCATGTAAACCATATGTTTGGTACTAATGGAAGTTTTTTGATAAATTTTTGTAGCACTGTATCTATTCAAGTATATATCGAACCATACATTTTATTCCATCACATAAAACTAAGTTCAAAACTATGGAGTTAAAAATATGATCTTTGATCCCAATCCGTTATTTTAGATTGTCATTGAATTCTATATTCTTTCTAATGCCACATCTTTATTTTCAAATATTTATATATATACTATTTACGCAATATTTTTTTAATTTCAAAAAATTGAATTATAAATCTATTTTTTTGAGATCTTATGCAAACAAAGTTTTCATATCTAGCCATACTTCATTAAGGCCTTTTTTATAAAAAAAAATATGTGTCCTAAGTAAATAAAAGAATGACTAGGAAACTAAATCTATTTCACTGAATAATTTCTTATGATATTTGAAAATATTTTATACGTTCATCATTCACTCTTACATTTATTATTTTACATTCGTATGGATAATTAATAGTTTTAATTAATTTAGAGCTGATAACCAATCTTGACATATGTACATATTTAAATACACACACACACACACACATATATATATATATATATATATATATATATATATATAAATTAAAGAAAACTTGAAAAAGTAGATTTTTCAAAAAAAAATGAGACCAAAATGATGTGAACTAAAAATTATTTTTCTTATTTAAAAATAAACTCTAGCTAATCTACTTTACAAAAATCACAATAAACCACCATCTTTTTTATATGACTATATCATAAAAGATTTAAAAAAAGAATAAAGTTTATTTTTATCAGTATGAAAAAAGTTATCAGGATCTAACCACATCATTTTCTCTGCACAGAACGAAATGAAAAGACTTATTATTAAGTTTATAAATTCTTATCGACAAACACTTTTTTAAATTAAAACAGAATCGGTTTATTGGAAAAACTATATAACAAAGTTCGAGTGTTTAAAACGTAAAAGAAAAGCTCGTGGCGAAGAAAGCCAGTTCTCCCCTGCTAATATTTTTACACATGGAATTAACTCGCTCATTCGATTTGACGGTCTATCGTGCTGTATTTTCTCCAGCACACAATAGACAGAGCATAGACCTAATACAGAAAGTAAACAATAAGATAAAATGTGTATCTGTACACATATATATATATATATATATATATATATATATATATATATATATATGCTATATCTTTGACCGTATAAAACTCTAGCTATAGTTCGTATCAATAACCTCATGGGAAATCCACATATTGTGTTATGAGTAAAAACTCGTTCGGATCTATACGAATTGTGTGTAGAGCTACCGACCATTGTATATTCAGTATAAATTACTTATCGATTTCTCTCACCAGATCACTTCTGTACGTGTTGTACAACTCCACAGTGGCGGAACCACGATTTACGATCGACAGACATCAGGAATACGTGACAGATTTTGTGTGAGGGGACGAGAATCGTGTGTGTGTGTGTCTGTGTATATATTTTCAGGAAAAAGAACATTGTAGTTATTCTGGTCGTAGAAATGGTCGATTTACTCTTTAAACGAATGTTATCGATGAAATGTTAAATGTACCATTTAATAATTTCGATTCGAATCAAGAATAGATGAAATTTCAAGAGATGTTTCTTTTTTTGGGAAATAAATGTTTCAACTGTGACATTAAAATTTACAATATCCATTGTATATATATATATATATATATATATATATATATATATATATATATAGGGTTTTCCAATAAGGTCGCAATTTTTTAATTTGAAATAAAACACAGAATTTGCGCTGAAATTTCAAGTTTCCTTATTGTAAATAATAGTTTTGGCCATGCCCTTTATAAATAAAAAATAATATCGTGTAAGTGACTACGGTGTCCTTTCTTACAAGTAACCATTCTTTTGTAAAAAAATTCAATAATATCTCTACATAACTAAGTCTCTATCTCACCAATTACTTTTCGGATTTCATCTCTCAGGTCGGAAATTGTTTTAGAATTATTGGCGTACACCTGTTCTTTAATGTGACCCTAAAGAAATTAGACCGACGGTGTTAATTCGCAGGATCTCGATGGAAAATTAATGTCTCCAATTAATTTCTAGAAATAAGGCGACCAGGAAATTTCATCCTCAGTAAATTATTTGTTTCTCCAGCTGTATGGCTTGGTGCACCATTCTGTCGAAACCTTATGCCCTCCAGATTAATATCATCCAATTCTGCACACAAACAATTGGTTATCATGTTTCGGTATCATTCTCCATTCAAATTAATCGTTTTACCAGCCTTATTCTCATAAACGTAAGGACAGTGACTTCACTGGATCAAATTGAGCACCAAACAGTCACTCGTTCTATATACAGTGGCTTCTTAACACTCACTCTCGGATTTTCATCGTTCCAGGCTCGGTATTTTTGATTGTTAACGTAGCCAGAATTCGAAATGAACCTCATCACTAAAGATTACTTTTTCAGAAAAACCGTGCTGTTCGAGTGTCCAATTAGCAAATCACCGACGTAGTGAATGGTCTGCTAGATTCAATTCTTATATTAATTAAAAAAAATAAGCCTTCAGTAATAAATCTTTATGCAAAATACGCCATATGATCGTCTGTGAAAGGCAAAATCGCTATAAACGTCCTAAAATTGACATTTCTGGCTCTTCTGATACACTTCCACAGACCAACTCAATTTTTTCTTCAGAACAAAAACTATGAACATATATCGGTATTTATTTATCCTTAATCGATACAGTCTTTTCAAATTTATTCATTAATCGAAAAATTGTCGATTCAGATGGACGAGTATGTCGAGATAAAAATCGAGTAATTTACTAAATGTATTTTTTATATAACGGTCATTTTCATAATACAATTGTATTATTTCAATGCGTTGTTTTGCTATATACGAAGTCATAACTAAAAATAGCAGAGCCAAAAGTGTAACAAATGTCGAAAAAATTACACCTGTCAGTTTGACATCTATGAAATATAACCTCTTAAAATTTGCGTCCCAATTGGAAAACATTCGATATGTGTGTGTATATTAGTATATATATATATATATATATATATATATTAACTTTTCCAGTATAATTATCCTAATTGGCACAATAAAAAATTTCTCCATTTAAATTGGAATCGATTAATTACATTCTGAACTTCAATGAAAACGATAAATGAAATTGTGATATATCGCATTTTAATTTTCTTTTTCAATTTCAAAATTTTATCGTTAAAAATAAATAAAATACTATTAATCAATAAAAATAATACAACATTGTTTACTGTTAATATTATATAAACACTATTCACCGATTAATTAATTTCGATCTTTCTTCTAACTCTGAAAACTGCATTTAAAAGAATAAAGATATAAATCAGTCAAATAAGTTGATATTCCTAAAAAAAAATAGACTAATACTTCATGCTACGCCACTGCCATCGCCCTCCAGTCACTTGCAATTCAGCTGTTGAAAGTCGTAAGTAATAAATAAGTTATTTTTAAATTTCTTCCAATTATTCTTGTAATTTATATCTAGACCACTTTTTAATTAATTAAAGTACATTTTGTATTCACGAAATTTTATGCGTAGATAAAAAATATACATACACACACGCATACATACTCTCATATATATATGTATATATATATATATATATATATATATATATATATATATATATGTATGTATTAGAATTTCTTCTAAAAATTAATTTAGAATTCTTTTAAAAAGTTTTTTTAAAAAAAATATGATGATAATTAAATATTAATTATTTATTAAATTTTAATAAAGCTTGTACTGAATTTAAAAGTTGATACAGATCAAATTTCTTTCATAAATGAATTCTCATACTCTTACATATTACAAAAAAAACGTCTGACCAAAAATATTCAGTAATTGTTCGTGGATCATTTCGGTTATCACTTACACCTATTCCGATGACTATGACATCCTACTCAGAGTGATTTATTTGAATTTTTCATTAAAATGATATCGATCAGTTCCAAAAATCAGTATTATTTCTTAAAAAAATATTTTCTATTCGTTTATTTTTGTAAGCTTTTAATAATATAACAGATATAAGATATTAATATTCTAAACAGATAACGGATATTTCAGCAAACCGCCAATCATTTTAAATCTTTTTTTAAATTCCGTTGGAATCGATATCGACCAATACGTTTCCGTGCTTAACGATCAAAAATTCATGACGTAATTTCATACCGGTTGTGCTTTCATGTACGAAATTCAAATATTTTTTGCTCTTACAAAAGGTTTATCGTTTATTTTATTGATGGTACATGTTCGAGTTGATTGAAAAATGGGCAATTGTATGTTTACCTGTAAATTCATGTGAACAATACTGTTCATATACTAACTTTATATATATATATATATATATATATATATATATATATATATATAGATAGATAGATAGATAGATAGATAGATAGATATAAATTCAGTTTTTAAATGTTCATGTCACTGGAATTCATATTATATCATAAAATTATCCAAAATATTACTGACTAATATTAATTCTTTCAATATTTCATATTAATCATAGTTCTAATTGAAAAAAATTTGAACTCCCAGAAGATAAGTAGGAAACTAACTAACAATTCTTAGAAATATTATTTAAAATATGATTAAAACATGTTATTAATTCAATAAAGAAGATTTTTCCATACAATTCATATAAAATACATATTTTTTTTCAAAAACTGTTTTCCTAATTACTTATTTATTGTTTGTATAAAAAAATTTCTAAAATTTTAAAATATGAAAGTCGATGATTCAAAAGATAAAAAATGAAAAATATAATCAAAATTTTCAGAAATAAAATTCTAAAAATCATAATTTTCTTATCAAAAACATTCAATAATTATTATTAGTAGTGTCTGATTATTTCTTATACGCATCTTTGAAGACTCATAATTATATTTATTCGTTCATTTATTTTTTTCTATTTCAGTATGTTTTGAAATCACAGTATTATCTTGGTAATTCCAGTTTTAAGAAATTAATTTATTTTACTAGCAATTTAAAGGAATGGAAAAATCCTGCCTTTATTCAAAAGGGTCAGGCTCATTAAATTACTTCTATTATTCAATACAAAAAAAGCCAAAAATATCTTAACTTATTGTATTGTAAACTAATGGCTTTGAACCATTAGTATTGTGACAAAGACAAATAACTGTATATTATCTGGAATCACAATTACCGTACCTCCCGAAACTATATATAAACCGGTCACGTGCGATGAGGTCTAGACTCGTTTTTGAAACTTTCCAAGCATACACTCAAAACGCAAAAACAAAAAACGCGACTCATAAACACAAAAAAAACACAGTACGGACATAATCGATTCAACTCTTAGGAAAAGCCTCGAACATATATATGCACAAACCAACACATATGCATAAAAATTCTAAAAATATGTATAGAAATTACTAAGCAATAAAATCGTTATTTGATTTGATTTAATTTTTCGATAAGCAAGTCAGTATCCAGATCGAAACATTAGTTTTAAATTATAACCTACTTGTATTCACTATCGAAATGAAACTAGAAATCAAAGAAAAATAGACTTCTTTTCATTAATTTAAAAAGGAGTCGAGTTCTCACTCCTTAGTACAGTACTAAGTCGGTAGTGCTACTCCCATACGAATCATACATTTCAGTGATGATGCCATCATCCTCAGAGCAGAAGCACTCTAAGGCACTTTCTTTCAATAATCCAAATTTATAAAAAAATATTTCTTCTCCTCGATGAAATGATAACTATAATAAATCACATAAATGTTATCTCTAGTAGAAATATTTATTTATTTTCCATATAAGATAAAATCGTTAAACCAGCATCTCTTTCTATTCTTCTTCAGAATACTTTTATTCCTTTTTATAATATATCTTTAGAGTTAACTTCATTGTCAATTTAAATAAATAAATAAATAAATATTTTTATATATATATATATATATATATATATATATATATATATTATTTCAATATTTACATTCTACAGTTAAACTTTCAACCGACTGAATGAAATAACGAGACAATCAGTTCATATCGCATTTAAATAATCCTGTATAAAAAAATATCACCAAATTCAACGGAACAATCAGAGAGATACCCCTTTTATTTATACAAACAGCACCAGTAAGAAAACACAGTCATGCTTTTACTAAAAAAAAATGTTTAATAAAATCGTGTTTCTATACAACTACATTTCTATGCGAATCGTTGAAATATCACAAGATATTTTCATTTCCTACACTTTTTTTGTGTTAAAGAAACAAGAATCATTTTAAGAATTTGCACAGAATACTCTAAATAAAGCCTGGCTTTGTTTTCTGTATAAGCAATACCCCATATATATATATATATATATATATATATATATATATATTTATATTTATATTTATATATATATATATATATATATATATATATATATATATATGTATACACACATATCTTTGTTTCTTAATAATATTTCTCCGACAGCTAGTTGTCTCTGCGTTGTCAACTTTATACATCTGAGTTGTTTCTTGCCTGTGTTAGTACATTTTCTTTTCATATCTTATATATAACAAACATATAATGTAAATAATGTGTGTGTGCCTGTTTGTACGAAAACACGCATAAGAGGGTGTTCTATCGTAAACACGTTTTACGTATCATAAAATTGAAATGCTGTTATAAAATTGCCAAGACAGATAGCAATCGAACGTATCTGAGGTATGAGTGGATGTACTGCACAAGTTCGAATCAATAAAAAGATTTGAAGTGTATTCAGTCTTTAATAGATTTTTTAGCAAATAGTTGATCATTTCAATCAGTTTCTTAATAAATACGAATTCACTCCTCAATGATAGCATATTTAAACATTTTTTACATGGAATCTTGTTAGTACTTTATTGGGTATAACAATTAATTCAAGGCCTTTAAATTGAACCAATCAACTCTGTTTAAAATTAAAATGTTCCTTCCTTGTTTTAGGAGTTTTAAGTGTCAATTTTAACATTTAAAACACTATACATTTTAGACAAGAAGTTAGCATAACCTCATAGAATAGTACTGAACAAGATTTCGTCCGAAAAGCAGCATATTAGGTATTGCATACTTTTCGTATACCAGTTGAAAAAAAATGCTGCCAAAGCTGGAGGATGACTTATTCTACTGTGAGGGCAGATATTATGATGCATAAGACATGCAAAAAATGCTAAAACAGTGGAAGAGATCCGAAAATACATCGATGACTTCATCGACTCAAAGCCTCCATTTCTTTTTCGACAAGGCATTCGCCAATTACCGAACAAATGGAACAAAGTAATGGTGGATATTTTGAAGATTGAAATGTATTCCGTTTTTCCATAATCATTCAAATTCTATGAAAACGCACCGAATTAATTTGTACATCTAATATATTTAAGTATACGATTCAACATTTCAATTAGAATATTTCTATTATTCAGAGTTTCTTTGTAACTTGTGTTCTAAATTTGATTTTCAATACAGTTATTACTCTGTGGATAAGTTCATTTTCACGGATGAATTCTTTTTTCATTCTTCAAACCATTAAAAAACTTTCTAACCAAAAATGTTCAATAAGTCATTATTACTTATATGCATTTTGATGTCGTTGATTGTGAGATGTTCTTAAATTATTTCTTTTAATTTAATGTTGTTTATATGAAACATCCTCTTAAATCAATACATGTTTGAAAAATATTAATTTAAAGAAAATATTACAAACTGCCCCTATTTAAAATTAAATGTTATAAATCTCGGCGATTTAATAGGCGTTTTGTAAATTAACAGACTAGAAATAAATGTTATAAGAAAAACGATATCTGATAAAGTTGATCCATTGAATTTCTTCCCTCTATTTCACAAGTACGTCTCTTTCGACACCATCTATTACATAAACGAAATCCATCACAATGTTAATTATAAATATTATACACCTGACACAGTCTGAGTCTATTTATAGAATATTTTTTACTCGGGACATGCGGACGCCTGCCGCTATCTCCTAAATACGGATGGATCAAGAATTTACGACATCGAATTGTAGACTGACTGATCATAAAACGTCCAGTCGCGCAAAAGAATATTAACCTCGGTTACATACCTCGGTCAATGATGCCGTGCGCGAGAGTCGATATGCGCCACAGGTCAGGTCATGCCCAACAGTCATAAAAGCAGAACACGTTAGAAATGGCATCAGGTTGTTATTTGCTGAATGACGGTGGTGGTTGGTCTCGTTACTCGTTCACATCTTGTACAGAATTTTTCAAAGCTGACATTTACTGAATATACACAGGGACACACACGCGTACAGATAGTACGTATATAAGGGGTATAAAATGAAAAGGAATAGAAAGGAGAGCAGGGAGAAAGAGTTACTCCTGCTAGTCTGTAGTGATTTTTCCACAACTCTGATTAAAGTCAATATTTATCTTTGTGATTATTTATTAGCTTATAAAGGTGAATGTTCATAAAGGTCATTGTATAATTCTATATCGTATATATTTTGGATTAAGTTAATGATTTTATCAGGTAAATGTTATTTATTACCAATATGAAATTTAATCCTAAATATGTTTATAAGTTCCAGTTGCAATTGAAAAATTATCAGACTAAATCAGTTGTCTTTTTCAATTCAAATTAACATCTACAATTTCGGAAAAATCTATACTAAAGTTTCTAATTTATTTTTCAATCGAGAATTCACTTTTGTTAAAACAGATTTATAATTCAATTACAAACCTATCGAAAAATTATAGACTATAACAATTTACTATTTAACTACCCAATAAACATACAATAGACATATTGTGTTGTACATTAACACAACATTATTTTTAATCAAAAATTTGGATAAGTTAATGGTTTAAAGCGGATTTCATCGCTATCGGAATGCGCATAAAATAATCAAAGGCGATCAATAATCATTTATTGAACATTTTAATTAAATTTTTTTGTGGTTTATGTGACGAGAGAAAAAAATCATTAGGGAATACGTGGTAATTATTTTAATGTATGACATATTAGAACGAATTAACAAAATATTTCCAATAAATTTTGGATTGAAATTGCAATATTATCACACTATGATGGGGTGTTAAAGGCCCTACTAGGTTTATAAAGTTGAAAAAATCGACTTTTTCATAAATCTGATTGAACTATGTAGAATAAGGTCTTGAAAAAATTGATTTATGTTGAATTTTAAAAGTTGAAGATTTGCTTATATAAACTTGTCTTCGAAATTTAAACGCGTTTTTCTCGAAATATTTTTTTTCAGTCCGCTGGTGTGCATAACTCTGGAACTAATTATCCGATTGACTTAAAATTTTGTATACTCCTTTCAACTAAGTGTCTCTACTGTATGAACTACTATGGTGCTTATATCTGTACTAATTATATTTTTTACCATGAAAAATCCATATAATTTCTTTTAATAAATCGATTTTTTCTTCTACATCTACCATTTTGTTGAAAATGATTTTTTTTTTAATATTCATAGTTCATACAATTAAATGTCTCCTTATGGATTGTAAAAATCATTGTTTTTTTATTCTAACTTAATTTACTTGAGAGATTTCCACACTAGCGTGGAGTAGTTGAGTTTTTATCTGACTATATTTACCTACAGATATCATGGCAAATATTCAGCATATCAAAAAAATAAATATAAAATATATTTAAACATAGTTAAATAAATGTTAAAACCCTCAAAAAATTTCATTTTATCCTTTAATTAAAAGAATTTTTTGAAAAATACCCAATTTTCCTAGCTTTAGACCGACTAATGTCCTTATAAGCATCGCAAAAAGACCAATATTCACTTATTGGACATTTTTGATCAGAATTCTTTTACAGCTAATAGGGTGACCGAAAAATTCATTTTTTAATGTAATTTTAATCACAGTACCAGAATCATACTGTAGTAATCAAAAATAATCAATCATGATTTATTGTAAATTTTTTTATCATATTTTGTATATTTGATATTTTAATACTTGAAATGTTTTTTTCAATTTTTATTATAATTTAAAAACATATATATATATATATATATATATATATATATATATATATATAATTTCAAATAGAAATAAAATTATCCATTCGTACATTACCTATACATCTTATTGTCTTATATTTTATTTATAATCTGAATGCAGTAGAACAGTTTTTCAATAATATTGTCCTTGAAAATAAATTAAACAACGTTAAATCTTTCAGTAAACATATGTTGATAGAATAATTGATAAGCAAAGCTTTTCCTTTCACGTATGTATTATTTAATAAACTTTTAAACAAACTGAAAATTTTACATCAACTTCTTAACAAGTTCTTTTTGAAAGAGAAATTCTATTACCACTTCAATTTCATATCGAATTCGTTTTTAGCTTACATTCTTTAGAAACGAACAAAAAGCTTAAAGTAATAAAACATAAATCTTTAAATTTAACATAAAAAATGTAAAAAGCAAAAGAGATAAAAAGAAGAAGATATAAATACTTTTTTTTATGTCTGTGTATTAAAACTCAGATTATTCCATGCGTTTCGGAAGTTATTTTCGCTCGAATTAAAAAAATATAAAAGAATTTATATATATATATATATATATATATATATATATATATATATATATATGTTTATATATATATATGAGTGTGTGTGTGTTTGTAGTGATGACCTTGTTCAATAAAAGAATATATCCGTCATAAATTGCGAAGAGAAGAGAGCGTCCGTTGTCGTCTGGAATAAATGCGGGCGAATGACGAGTGAATGAATGATTACAGAGCGTTATAGAAACATGATATAGTTAATGAGATGTGAGATGAATCTTTGCTGCAAGTCGTTAGACACAGGACGCCAGCCGTTTCTTTTTCGCCGTGACGACGACGACGTCGTCGGATGACTGCGTTCGCAACGAGAAAATCCGATATGTGGAGAGTTCTTTTTTTCAACGTAACGACATAGCAAACAGAATATTTTATAAACGTTCGCGTGTATCGTTATTTTTCTTTTATATTACACTTCGGTCTATTTAAATGAAATGTATTCGCGCGAATATATGAGAACGTTCAACATTTCACAGAATCGTTCAGATGTTTTTTTTGTAATTAACAATGGGAATAAGTATGTTGAGTGGCTCATGATATGAAATGACGTTTTATCGTTGCGGATGAAATTCCGTATTCTATTTATAGATGGAATTCGTTTGAGTTACAGAGTTGGTCTTTGGTATTATTATTTTTTAATTCTACTAAGAAGCTACGCCATCTGTTCCCTACGCTCGACAACATAAGGGAGCTTTGCTAACGTACACCCCCTTAACAAATAATAGAAATTAACTAGTGAGGCACAAAACAATCCGGGTAAAATGTAAGTCGTAAAATTTTTATTGGAAAAGGTTATAAAAATTAACAACAAAATACATTGTAAAAATATGCAACATTTTTTTTATTCTAAAGCTTCAATGAATACAATATTTTGAATAAGTATCATCTGTTTTACATTGAAATCGGAATACCCTCTTTCGTTGTACACCGTGAGAGATCTACATATATGTACCTGATGTCAACCAATCAGAACAGAGAACACCCGATCTCCATCAACTAATCAGAACACGAATAATCGATTATACATGACGATGATCAAGATTTGATTTTTATTAATAGAGAGATAAATTAGAGAAAAATCATTCTCTACAAAGAACTGCGATTTTTCTGTGCCCTAATGATCTAAAGATGATAAAATAGCTACCAAAACGCAGATAAACATCGATCAAAAATGATCAATAATCACTTAATGAACATTATAGGTCAGAAAAAAATTTATATTTTATGGGGCGATTGAAAAATTTTTTCTTAGAAAAAAAGAACATAAAAATCGTTTTGGTTTTTATTACGGAATTAGTTATAAAAATGAAAAGATGAACAAATCATTTTCGCGGCTTCTACAAATTTTTTTTTCATCTGGAATTCGAAAAATATGCAATACCTAATATGCTGCTTTATAGACACCATTGTGTTGACTACTGGTTTGTAACATTGTATAAACTGTTTGGCTAAGATATATAATGTTTTTAAATGTTAGTGTTGGATCTTCCAAATCCTAAAACGATGAAAAAATGTGTTAATTTAAAAAAAAGTTCCGATTGATTCAATTGAAAGAATTTATTTTTACACCTAATAAATATGTAGATCAAGGATTCCTATATATATATATATATATATATTCATCTTTGATTTACATATTTACTATATAAAAAAGATATATTTGTAAAATGTATTTTCCAAGTGTAAACCTGGCATAATGTATGTACTTCTTGCAATTACGTTTATTAACCTAGATAATGCTATTATTTGTTTCTTTTACACATTCATCTTATCAAGATAAATTATAATAGAATCCATTGTATTTACTTACTGCACAATGCATACAGACGAGATTAGAATGCCTTTAAATTTACCTTAATTTCATTCATGACTAGAGGAGATGTTTTCAGGGTAAAACAGACTATAATATATTATACAAGTGTGTGTGTGTGTATAATATATATATATATATATATATATATATATATATATATATATATATATATATGTGTATGTATGTGTGTATGAATGTAGTGGTTTTCATATTTTGTATCGAGATGAAAGATTACAAATCTGCCCCTCGCATAAGACGATTGTATTCATTACAATAGAATAATTTACTGATACGGTTTCTTTAGTTTTCCTTTCAAATCGTTTTATGGTTTTAGTAGGTATTCTTCAATAAAAGTTTATAATAAAATAAACGGTCCATTGTTTTTTTCCCGGAAGAGACGATATTTCAATTCGTAGCAGTATTTTTAAAACATCAAAGTTATAGATATTACGTTACATCCATAAATATTTTTTGTAATAACAATCAAACAGTCTTTCATTATCTGTTGTTCCTCTTGCACATTCAACTTGTCACGATTCGTTTCTAATCGAATGTAGTTTCTTTTTCGGTAAATGAATAATGGAACTTGTAGGGAGATCGTTTTTAATTTATTTATTTGAAGTTTATTTTTCACTGAATTTTAAGATTATTTATTAGATGTAAAAATAAATTCTGTGTCTTTAAATTGAATCAGTCGTGACACTGTTTTACATTAAAATATTTTCTAGTTGTTTTAGAATTTTGAAGTGCCAACCTTAACATTTAAAAACACTGTAGATCTTGACCAAGCAGTTGGCATAATCTCACAAAATAGTAGTAAACACGATGGAATCCGAAAAGCAGCATATTAGACACTGAATACTTTCTGCATTCCAGTTGAAAAAAATACTACCGAAGCCACGGTAATGGTTTGTTCAGTTTGGAAGAACGTGTTGTGATATATAAAAAATGCTAAAGCAGTGGAAGAGGTCCGAACATACATTACTGCTTCATCGACTCAAAGTCACCATTTTATTAACGACCAAGAATCCATCTATCATCTGACAGATGAGCAGGTTATATACAATAATGGAAAGTATTTTAAGGATTTAAATGTATTCGATTTTTTCCATAAACATATTCAATAAAATGGAACCGAATTAATTTATACACCTAATATATTTCTTTACTATTTCTCGTTTTTCTTCTTTTTTTTAATTAAAGTCGCGTTACGGATGCTGGGCTGGTTTCACTCGAATAATTTTAACATCACAAAATGCGGTTGTATAGATGGAAACACATGTTTGTTACAATTAGGTCCTGAAATTCTAGCCAAATTCAGAAGTGAATTACTTTTACACTCTAAAAATCGCGTTTTTTTTATGTTTAATAAACCATTATTGAAAGCAAAATTACATAAAATATTGGAAGATATTTTGAGGATTGAAATGTATTCCATTTTTCTGTTAACATTCATTTTCTATAAAAAAAAAAGATCCGAATTAATTTGTACCCCCGATATATCAGTCTCGAGATATGTTTAAAATATTCTACTGACGCGAATATATCTTAGCTAGATAATATTTATCGTATACTAAAAATGAATAAATATTACGTATTAAAATATTTGAACACCTGATTGGTATTCTAAATCATCATAAATGATATTCCTTTCAAATCCCGTCCTCGGTGCGAATTAATGTGCGTGTTATTTTAAAATACATCCGTCGTTCCGTTACGCACACACCAGCTCTAGTATGATTTAAATCCATTATTTTCCAATAACCGTGACCCCGTATAACTTGCACGACGACGCACACACGCACATCCAAAAACGTCCCCTTTTCTCTCGACATACATCTGTTTAGTGTACATGACATTTATGATAAAATACAAGTTTATCGTCCCTCCGCTGCTACATATTCAGCCGATTACCCTTTTCCATATTATTGATTTCTGATATTTTGTCTCGTACGCTGTGTCTGATATTTTCCACCGTCGTTCGCTCATTTCCTCCTGATTTTTAACAGTGGATATACATTTTTTTTTAAAAAAAGTTTCCTATTATACTGTATTCAGCTCTTTCGTCCGAAAATCGGAAATATTTATACACTCATCGATCGGATTTTTTATCCTCCAGTCTAGTACTATTGAAAAAATGATGATATCGGCAGTTTTCTTGAAAATTACATTTGATTTATCAACTTTTTTATTTTTATTTCTGGCGATTCGTAATAATAAGGTCGTATATCTGTCACACTTTATATAAATTGATATATAGTCGAGAATAAATGTCGTCGACGATTTTTCTTACAGATTTTATCTATTGATAAGCCTTTGAATATATATTCTCATGCAAGAAAAAAGAAAGATGTCAGTAATTTATCAAATTTGTAAAATTTGATAAATTAAGTACCTTTTTACAAATTTGACAAATTTGTAAAAAGGTACTTACTATATATATAAACATATATATATATATATATATATATATATATATATATATATATATATATTCAATTTGATGATTTAGAACTCTAACTCTTTATCTGTCTATATGTACAAAGAATTAAAATAATTTGGAGGAAAAATATAAAATGAAAAAGTATCATTTTCAATTATAACTCACATTCGGTTCCAAAAATAAAAAATGTTTAATCCACTAGAGAATAGCTTAAAATTCCCAGTCAATACTAGACGTTTATAATCGTTAATAAGAAAATTTTACAAAGCACATTACCCTCTCTCCGCCAGCAATTTAGTTAAAATAATGTAATTTTTTCCAAGAAGGCGTACATTGTAATTCCGCCGCTCGAAACACAATCGGCCTTGTTTCTAATTTACTTGCTCTTTACACCGTTCGTCTCGAAAACGAAATCGTACGAACGTTTTTAATTGATTTCACTCGCCTATCGAAAAACCCCGTACAGATACTTTCAGAGTCCTGATTGAGTTTCGTTAAAAAATCACTGGCAAAATATGTCCCCCTCTCGACGACAAATAAATCTCAATAAAACCAATTCCTTGCAGCATTATTTCAATACCGTAGATACTAATACAGGTCGGCCATTTGTTACGATATAAACGTGTATTCATTTATTTTCATTCGAACGAATCAATTTCCAACGATTTCGCTTCGTTAAAATTCCCTCGACGTCTTTTTCCCTCAAATTTTTTTCTTATATTTGCTCGACGTGTTTTATATTATGCGAAATTTAATCAGAAATGGCTTTTATGAAATATCAAATAACTTAAGATCTCTCTTACGATTATTATATTATTATTTTCTGCTTCATCGAGTTAAATAAACTTATTCGAGTATAATTCGGTCGCGTATTTCTTGAAAATAAATTTCTCGTTGTCTCAAATAAATATATATATATATATATATATAAACTCAAAATATTGTTTTACTCGTTCGTTCTTATAACAGGATGTTCAAACAACTGTATTAAAATCGTGTGAGTATATAAAGAAACAATAAATTGAGAAATCGAATTAAAAATTTGATTTTTTAAAACATCTCTCTGATCATAAAATGAATATTTTTAATATATAAAAATGTATCTTTAATTCAAGTTAAATATTCCTAAATGTAAATAAATATATAGTGATATTCAACAGTCGCATGTGTATGCGTTGTTAAATTTTTAAAATCCTAACTAGTTTGACCTACTAGCATACCTAATTAAAGTAAATTGGTATCAAAATTCTAATATTTAGATTCATTTACAAATTACATTCTTGAGAGCAAGTATAAGTTATTAAATTTATAAAGAATTGAAAAAGATACACAGAAAATTGATTGATTTTCTTATGAAAGTAAGGAATAAATCGGAATAAAATCTAATTCAACGTATGGTGACTCTTCTCAGTCGTTTACAACTATAAAATGGTGTTTGAAGTCACAAGGTAGCGCTAAATATTTCCAGGATGACAAGTTTATGCAAGTGCACGCATATATACTCGACGGTAAAAGAATATGATAAAAGATTTCGGATGGAAGAAGAATCAGTGAAAAATGAACCTTCATATTTCACTAGAAAAAAAGTATATCGACGATAAGCCACGTGAAAAATCTCTAATTATAAAAATGTCTTAAAAAACCGACTTGATATAGATGTTATCCTAATTTTTTATCCTATATTTTACTTGAACATCTAGCAATATTGAAAATTAGTTCATAATTCTTACCTGAAATTCTTAATCCACTTCAAAAACGTCAAAGTATAAAATACTGCAAATACTACTTAGAACTCTCTAAATTAATAGGGAGACAACACAGGAATTTAATCACTTGACCATTTTCTCTATAATTCTATATCAAAAAAATCCATTCGTAGTTTGTATGATGGGCGAAAAATTAACACGTTCACGGGCAAGACGGTTGCAGCCGTCTTATACTTTAAGTGCTGAGGCACAAAATGTTTGCAGCCGCTCTGGTTATACGTGTTATACTGACGAATCATGATATTGTGTCTCACAATTAGCCAATGGTTTTCTTTTCAGTGTCCCAGAAAATAGATAATAAATTTCAATTTTCACAGAGATGTGTCTGGGGTTTGGTGTAGGCATTGTAGTCAGTGTTCGATTGTTCCAATAAAAATATTGGTCAAATGAATGAACCATCATACATTCATGTGTGTTTTGTAGAAGAAATCATTAGACAGTTGCAACCATCTTATCCCAGTTTGCCGAAATAAGTGGTCTGCTGAAACATGACGGCTGTGGATTTTCAATATTTTTTTTACAAAAGAAAAGAATATAGGGATGAAATTGATATAAAAAAATATCTACAGGTTTTGAAATATTGTCTTGTTTCGTGAAACACTTGTGAGTTTCTACGCATGATTTCAATCTAATAAAATGTCCGCGAACGTGTTAATTTGTAATATTATCCATAGTTCCAAAATATTCTAACAGAAATTATTATAAAATTAAACTTTTAAAAAATACATCAGTCCTAATTTTAGTATTTAATTAATATAATATTTAATTGCCTATTTTAATATTTAATTAATTTTATACTTTATGTATATATATATATATATATACATAAAGTATAAAAATGAAATAAAAAATAAAATCAACATATCAAACTTGACGAAACACGAGACTACAATTATTCAGAAACAGCGACAGACGATTTCATCTTACATGAAATCTAATCCCATTTCGCGAATAACCCGTAATCCGACATGCGTTTCCCGACAAAAACCCGAATGAATAAATAAAATAATACAATTCAAACACAACTCGCGAGCATTGAAATGCAGTTTCGTAACGTACGCTCGATATTACGAAATTACATTTATTCTATAGCCGTCTTAAAGCGTTCAAAGCGTCCTATTGTGTTCTTAAGATGAAAGAAAATATTTGATACTTGATAAGTATTATGGGAGACGTCGGCGTCGTCGACGTCTCTTGTTTCACTGATATATACGGGAATCGTGTCTTAAAGACGATAGAATTGTTCGATGTGCGGTTCAAGTTTTCGCGGGGCCCATCGAACGTCGCGGAGTTCGATTTAAAGGCGATGGAGTTAATTGATAAACGGGAAAAAATGAAAGGATTTTGTGTTCGAACGACGAGTTTTTTCTTCGCAAATCGGTCGTCTATTAGAAGATTCTTCGACTTAACCTCGAAGGTGATGAATGAAAATAAGGCAAAAAAAAAACGTTGAATATTTATATCAAAAAAGTGGGATAAATATTCATTGATTTCACCTATTTTAATTACAAAAAATGTTTAATATCGGAAGATTTTATGATACATTTTTATTTAATTATTAAGTGTGAAAAAATAATTGTGTGCCTTTAAACTATATCAGTCATAACGCTGTTTCAAATTAAAATATTTCCTGGTCGTTTAAGGATTTTGAAGTATCAATCTTAATATTTAAAAACACTATATATCTTGGCCAAGTAATTGGCATAACCTCACAAAACCGTATCAAACTCGATGGCGTTCGAAAATCAGCAAACTTTTCGCATTCTAGTTGAAAAAAATACTGCTGGAATCCACGGGAATGATTTCTTCAGCCTTGGGGGAATATTTTTTGACGCATAAAGTATTCTAAAAATACTAAAACAGTAAGAAAAATTCGAAAATGTTTTATGACTTCATCGACTGAAAGACTTCATCTTTTTATTGACAAACGATTCGTCAATTATCCAACAGATGAGGAAAAGTTATACAAAAAAATGGAGGATGCTTTGAGGATTGAAATGCATTCCATTTTTCCGTAAACATTAATTTTCTATAAAAAAAGACATCGAATTAGTTTGTAGACCTAATATTATTTTATTATCAACATCAATAATTTAATTCCAATATTTATTTATTAATGAATTCAACTGCAATTCTGTTTCTACTGAAAAAGTATTACTGAATTACTAGAGACATTAAACTAGTAGTAAAAAAAATCATCTTGAATCTGGTTTTAGTACAAATGGTATTTTTAATAAACATATAAGAATTCGTTCTGAAAAAAGTATTAAAAATGAAATGCTGACAATTGAATTTTATGAATTAAAAAATGTTCATATGTAGAAAAAAAAATGCTTCTACCCCTAAATAAAAATTCAAAATTGACCATTCCGTGTACGAAAGAACACACATTTATTGACATTTCATATTCGACTATCATTTTTTAATTAAAATCGATATTTTAAAACAGCATGATGTCTCTCGTCAACTAACGTAAAAATCGATCTGCTATCGATAAAAAAGATAGATAGATTAATTACAATCTCGTGTATCCACATTGACGTGTAATTAATTTACATCTCTGTCTCCCCGTTGTGTAATTTTTAATTTTGCGTCATATATAAAACGCATACATTATATTCGTCGAGGATTTTTTTTTAATTTCACTTTCATCGCAGGCTTAACAATATGTCAAATAGTAGAGGCGCGCGCTGTAATTGCGGATGGAAAAATTGTGTTCTGGGACAATGGGGTCGACGCGAGCCACGTTGTCACAAGCCGTATAGAATAGATCGTGTTTCAAGATTAATGAACTGCGTGTTGAAATTACGTACAGAGCCGAGGATCGAATACAGGACGATCGGTTTAGATACGATGTGAAAAATCAGATTAAACAATCAGATTTCTTCAAAAAAAATATTGTAATTTTCAATTTAAAAAATCCAATGTTTCAATAAGAATGAAGACATGTCCTTTCGAGGGAAAAATTTATTAAAGTAATACTGGACAAAATTGTGCATACAATAGAGCAACAAGTGTTGGTAGTAAAAATATTTTATCTCACTGCAAGACGTGTTAAAATTCAAAACAATTTTTTTGTATAAGAAATTTAAAACGATTTTAAATCTAAAATTACTTTTTTATTACTATAGCAACTATTTGGTAATGGAAAAATCTAAAATAAAAAATAATTGAAAATTATACATTTTGTTAATTAAATGATAGATTAAATAAGGTTGAATATTTCAAATAAAAGACTAGGTTGGTAGAAAAATTATTACGGTTAATATATATTTTTTTAGTTTAAGTGGTTTTAAGTTGCTTCTTTTCCATCTTTAATTCAATAGCTCAATTTGAAGCAAACAAAATCAAAGTAGATATTACCAAAATACACACCGAAATATGCACTTTAAAATGATATTAAAATGAACAAGGTGAAATGAAAAAAAAATGTTAAAATTCAGAAAACGAAAACCGTAATTATTTTCCTACTAACCTAGTGATAATAATAAAAATGTATTCTCCGGCCGGGATTCTAACCCGGGTCTCCCGCCTGATATTTGTTGAATGAATTGATTCAATTTTGTAATGTTCGATTCAAATAAAAGATTATAGTGATGCCATTAATTGATCATTGAGCATTTTTAATTCACATTCTGCTATAAAAGATTACAAATAAAATCTGTACATTTTATACTAAGTTAACATACAATGCTAGATATTTCAAGTAAAATGAAAAAAAAATGAATGAAATAGTAGATTTGAAAGAAGAATAAAACTCGAGACTTTATACATTTAAAGCACTTGAAGAATATTAACCACGAAAGAATTTAATCATGGAACAGCTTCTTTTTATGAAAAGAATTCGCATTCACTAAGAATGACATAAAAAAATTGTTAAAACGAATGTTTAATTTTATAGAAGCACTCCTACCAGGAATTATGGTGTTTCTGCATGTTAAAAGCACAGACTTCTTCAGTAAAAGCGTTTAGAAATAAATTGTGAACGAAAATTTGTAAAAATTAAACCGTTTATTCTTTTTCAAAATTCCTCGTACTAAATCTTCTAATCTAACCATATACGATCAAAATTATTATTAATTTTCAATTTACTTTCTTACATTAATTCTTTTTTTCAACCTACAGACCATAAAGAATTTTTCAGATCAAAAATATTCAATAATTGTTGCTTGTGTGCATTTCGATATCGAAATTATCATCCTCAGAGTACGAAGGTACTGAAAAATCTGTGAATTAACCAAAATATCAGAACTGCATTATTAAAGTAGTTAAATATATCATTACTGAAACTGATAAATACACCATTTTTAATGAAAATTATACATTTAATATTAAAACGTGACTTAATATATTTTTAAAAAATATATGAAATAACAATCAATTTTTTTGTATCAAGACGGAAATAATTCTATCAGATTTCTAATTTTAAGCCTTTTTAATTCAGCCATCTGTAAGTAATTCGATATGTGAATATAATTAAAAATGTATTTTTAAACAGACTATATATATTTTATATAAATAATATTTAAAAGCAGAAACGGATGGATTTACAACGAAATAAAAGGATTAAATAGCACGCTGAACTCTGACTGAGACTTACAGTGATTCGTCGTGACTACAATTGCAATATTGCTAGAATTGAGTGCAATGTTTTACGGCGATTGGAGACAATTTCAGTTGAGCTTTTCAAGTCAATGCACTAAGAAAAAAACTGATAAATGATTGAACCACTAGCGAAATAAAATTTTAAAAAGTCATTCTCGTTATTTTATACTTCGTATTAATGTAGAAAAGCTTTTATGATGAAACGATTTAGAAATGATAATAAAATACGTGATTTTCGTTCATTTATTTCCAGTAGGGTTTATTTGATGTAAAAACAAATAAATGTAAAAACGATACTTACAAATAAATTATTATTTTATATACTTTAACCGAAATATTTTGATATCAATTTATTTGATTTTATATAAAATGTATTTTATTTCTACTGCCTTCTTATTATCATCACAGATTTTTATATAAAATTTAAAATAGAACAGCATATTAAAAATCAATTGAAAAAACTCAACTAAAAGATAATAAAAAATAAATGTTTCCAATATAATCCATTCTTTATCACATTTGTAAATAATACTTGTATTGAACTACATTTTTAATTTTTTTTTTAAGAAAATCGAAGTATTTAACCCTTTATGTACTGTCTTAATATCTCATAAACAAAATATGATTAGTTTATAAACGATTTGCAACTCACCTCACGATACTTCTAGGTCGGAAATAGAAAAAAAAACTTTTAAAAAGTCAATTTTGTTTGTATTTTCAAATTTTAATCTTTTTCTTAATAAAAAAAATATACCATTCCATTTTTATTTTAGTAAATTCAGTAAACAGAGGGTTAATGAAAGTGTTTATTACGAGAATTTCAATTCTAAATGAATGTAAAATAAGATTCCAAGATCTACCTACTAAATAGAAAGTTTAACGTTGTATAATCAACTTCAAATATCAATTAGGAGAGGTAGTAGAGATGTCTAGACCACTTCACAAAACACACCTTCCTTAAGCACAAGTATTTCAACTAAATATCAAATCTCCCAGACAGATCACAAATTTAGAAATATCAATGTATATCCTTTCATTGATTGTTTCAATACAATTTACAATTTGTGATCGATTATTATTAAGAAAATCAAGCAGATTCATTTCAAAGTTAAAAAATACTTCAAATTATTAATAAAACATCTTTTCATAAATTTCAGTATTCGAATTATAGCGATACTCGATATTTGGTTTATGTCAAAGACCAATCTTTAGAACAAAACAAATTACTGAGAAACATGTAAAAGAGTTGCTCACCACAGTGGTTTGACAACAAAATTGAGGATGAGTGTATACTTCAATAGTTAATTTCATTTCAAGAAAATCTTCACGTTTGTACGAACATAACTCAATCAAAAAAAAATATTATATATGTGTATATATATACTCGTATATATATATATATATATATATATATATATATATATATATATATGTATGTATATGATTCAAAATAAATACGAAGAAACTTACATTTCGATAGAACCACAAGCTGGATTTGAAACTAAATATTTTTATGGCATATTTATGACACGTTCTGTTATATGAAATACAGCCTGTACGTTTCATCTGCAGATAAGTTTTCATATAATAAATCTTATTCGACGTGTTTTCAACTAAACCGTTTGTACGGGTAAAGAACCCGCGCTCACGTTGAATGTATGCGAGATATATCAATCATAATCAATCAATATTCCAGACTTGGGAGGTTTCAAGTGTACAGAACAGTGTGTACTTACATATACTCGTGTGTATGTATATATATATATATATATATATATATATATATATATATATATATATATATATATATGCTATAGAATGACGATGATGCGTATTCAATAGCGTCGAGTGTTTCGCAGCTTGTGAGTCTATTAAGATCAGTGGTGGACTTGATAGAGGACCACGACTTCGCAATTGAGACACAAGTGTTAATTAGTGGTTGCTTTCAGTACACTATCGACATTTATTTTATTGTAAAATTAGGCTTTTAACCGAAATATCTATCCACAAACACATTTCTTAATTTCGATAATTGTTTTTATATTAGAAATACAAATTCATTCGATGCCTTTTTTGATAGAAAGTGAATGTTTGTAGAAAAATTGAATGCATTTGTATCCACAAAATATCCCACATTGTTTTGTATATATTTGCTCCATCTTCCGGGTAACAGACGAATCCCTTGTCGAAAAAATGAAGGTTTTGAAGCCGATGAAGTTGTAATGCATTTTCGGATCTCTTCCACTGTTTTAATATTTTTTTGCATGTGTCATGCGTCACTATACATCCCCTCAGAAATAAACTCTCCAATAATGTTACATCCAATTTAAAACGTCGAAAACAACAAAATTGCTTAATTAATTTCTTTTTCAATTAGTGCTCGAATTTCTACAGGCAGTTTTATTTTTCATCCCTCCATCACTCTATCTCTTACGATTTTTTTAAAACCTCTCAAAGAAAGTACAAGTACTCATTAACTCTCTACTAGATATAAAACCGTATGTAATGATTATAAAACAACTCTTCTTTATCACAAATCACTTTTCTCTCGTCACACAAACAAAATATTTTTTTCCTACTCAATAAAGTGTTATTGATCATTTTTGATGGCGATCCAACATCTAGAGATTTCTGAGATACAAATTTAAATCCATATTTGCGTATTGGAAACGTCTATAAATAAAATCTAATCATAAAACATACTTTTTTTTAATTTCTCTGCTTCTAAACATATTTTTCTGTAATTGAATATTTTTAAGAAAATATCAAAAATCATTTAGTAGAGGGTTAACATGCCTTTACAATAAACTACACTTTATACAAAATTATATTTAGCTCCTCGTATGTTCTTTCAACATTGAACTAAAACGGTTGAACTTTAAATTGGAATTTAATAGTTTAATAGCAAATGTGCAAATGTTCTTAAAATTTCACAGCATTTCGTATGTTCATAATAAAATATGAATCGTGAACTCTACCACATAACATAAATAACTGTAACATACTTTATAATATATAACAGAGTTCCTTCATTTAAATTAAAAATAAATGCTCTAATTGTAATTCTACTTTTAATAATCCCAAGTACAAATAATATGTAATCAGTGCATTCAACTGGTGATTAATTATAGTATTTATTTGTTGTTGTTGAACTTGTCTTTTAACAGTGTTCTAAATCGTATGTATTTATGTTAAACAGTTCATAAAATATGTATCTGCGTTTTTTCTCACAGAAAATGAATTTAGATTAGTGAGTGAAAAAGTCTCGCTACGTTTTTACATATATTGATCGACTGTATGAATTATTTATACATAAGTCATATATCAAAGGCCATGGGTCAATAAATTATGATGCATTAACCTTTCTAGTAATGCACTCCTGGTATTAAAATTATATTTTAGAGGCACGCGAATCGCTTCAACTCTCAAATGTTTCTGTGTTAATTCATTTTTTTTCTATTAAAATATGTTTTTTCGGTTATTTTAATTCGCATGTTAGAACTGATGAAAATATTGTTAAAATGATATTTTATAGCTAAATACTGTATGTATATATATATATATATATATGTTTGTATAACAGAAATGTTTATGTAAACTAATCATTGAATTATGATTAATTTTGAAATTTTCCAAAACATTTCATGTATTCAGATATCGTTTTTGTCAAGTATGGAACATAAATCTCTTCTATTTTACAATGTATGTATATCAGGTATATTAAATATTCCCCTGTAGGGCATTTTTCGATTATCTTTTACGTTTTAACATTTTCTTTCTATTCTCTTTGTCTCGGTTTAGTTTTACATGTCCTCTCACTGTGCTCTCTATTATAAATAATTCCAGTTGCAGTCAGTATATTAAAAACATACCCTACATCGTCTACAGAAAATACATTGACAATATGAAAATATTATTTTTTCCATATACGTTACTCTTTTGTTAGATAGTACGTTTTTTTGTTTGTTTGCTTTTTATCAGACACGCGTTCATTTCCATTTTATATATTAAAGTATCATCTATGTGTGTAAAAAAATGATTTAAACAATATAGTGTGTGATTCGAGTGAGCAAACTGATAGATTTTTTAATACGAATCGACTGTGTGTGTACGGTAAAATATATTGGGTGTTCATATTAGATTACATTGTTCTAGCTATCTCTATTTTACATGAACACGTCGAATGAACAATTTGAAAACAGTTAATAACATTATAGTGATCGATTACACGTAAACCGGATTTTATTTGTTTGTGAATTTGATATCTACAATTAAAACATGACAGTAAAATTTAAATATTTATCGTCGCTGAAATTCTTTTTTCTATTGTTACCATTTTGACGAAATTTATGCAACCAATGGATCGGTATTTAAACCCTAAACATACTCTGTAACTGAGTTCAGTCATAGTAGTTGAGACTGAAACATCACAGACAAATTCTGCGAATGCTTCATTTATAAAAATACCCAATTATTATTGATTGATTATTCTCTACCAAGTTATTGCACACACATTTCAATGCGAGAAATATCATCAACATAAAACAAACTAATTGATCACATTTCAAAGTGTCAACCAACTCCATCTGTTATGAAAAAACTTTTGTTCAAGAATCACTGGATAAATTTTATTGTTTTCTTTAAATATATGATATTAAGTTCTCTGCATTTAAACAGAGTCAAATTTAAATTCTGTCAAAGTTGTAGAAGAAAAAAATGTTTTTCTTTTTTCAAAAAAAGATTAACAAAAGTGTCTAATCTAAGTAGACACTTCTTTACTGAACGCAACTTAAAAAAAATATTTTAAATATCCAGTGATTTAAAAATTAGCCTGATCAAATCATCGAAACGTGGATTCTCGGTCCCTAAACTGCGCGCCAAAAACCGAACAAATGTTTATGGTTTTTTATAGATACATCTTTGCTGAACATAAATTAAAAAAATATTTAAAAAATATCCAGTGGTTCAAAAATTATCATCGACATGCAGACACTTAAGTCTTAAACAGCGCGTACATCCTCTTAAAAGTAATTCTCTAAACATCTATTGTACATCTCAAACAAAAAAAAACATTATCTTCACGCATGAATTAATACCCTAAACACTATAAAATATTCATTGTAAAGTTATTCAATAATTACTTATTGTATATTTTGATTGGAATGATATTATCATTAACACACTATTGAGTATGTCTGCACAATAAAATTAAACGTTAATCAGATATTAGGACGATATTAATATTGATTCCATGAGCATAATACATATTTGTACAGAAAAGAATCAAATTATTTATTTAATATTTTTTTTACATACGTTATATATTATTTACACGTACTTCAAAATGATATTTCTATCTTGTATTTTATTATGCAAATTTATAAACATTATAGAAATTTATATTCAAGTAAATTTCTCTTAAAGCTTTTATGCAACCGTCCTTAAAAGGATAATTGTTTTTTCTATCGTAAAATGTGCACATACAACCCATAAAAATTCATATATGTACATATATATTTTCCGAAATTCGTGACATTAAACAAACCCTTTTTGTATAAATTGTACAACACATCAAGATATATTTCAAGCGGAGAAATGTTTCCATTTACATTATGAAAAAAATCGTACATTTTTTCAAATTATCCTTTTATGAAAAATTCGTCTGTGTGTAAACCAAAATTTATGACAATTGAACTGTCAGATATGTATATGATTAAGAAAGTGTCGCTCAAGGCGAAATTACAGAAAGAAGCACAGCGGTTTTATTTTAAAAAATCGTTGATTTTTCAACTTATATATATATATATGTATACATTTATTTTATGTATATATATGTATATATATATATATATATATATATGGCTATATTTTTAAAATTTTCTTTGCAATCAATAAATACATCTAACTCTAGTTAAAGTTGCAATTTAGTAGTTGATATAAAAATCTTGTAACTTTTAACGCTATCACTAATTTAAATTTATATTTATTTACGTCGAAAAATTTTACTAATAACACTTACTTTTTATGTTTATTAAGTAGTTATTGTTAAATTATTTCTAAATAACATATTTAACAATATATGAAACGATTATAAAAATATCAAAATGATAAAAATGTTCAATGTTAATTGTTTTTAATATATATATATATATATATATATATATATATATATATATATTAAAAACAATTAACATTGAACATTTTTGAATGATTTGATTTCAATAGTTATATATATATATATATAACTATTGAAATCAAATCATTATATCTTTTTAGAGAAATTACATTTATTTTTTTTTAATATTGTTACACGTGGATCTATAGGAAAGTGGCATAATTTTAAATATGACTATCAAGAAAATGATAAGATACTAATAGTTATTTCAAAGTTTGATATGTGTAGATTAAGAACAGAAGAATTATTTAGTAACATTTAATGAAGATTTTAATTAAAATTAAACAAAAATTCGCTTATTTGACGGTTTATAAGTCACTAGACTACGCATGCACGTCATCATTAGATACAAATAATAATTAGTGTTTCAGATTTCATTATTTTATATTTTTAATATTTTTTCCATAGACTTAATTTCAAGTCATTATATATATATATATATATATATATATATATATATAATATTCTCTGTAAGAATTTCAAGTGAATGATGATGGATGCAGAGTGAATCAATTAAGATATTCGCTGTTTTTATTAGCATAGAGTTTTTGATTTCAATTAAGTGATCAAATCTTTGAATATTCTGTTTTTGATATTAAATGGAAAAAATGTATGTTTCCAAAATAGATTTTTTAAATTCAAAATAATAAAAACTGTTTTTGTGTATAATATACCATCTTTTTGAAGTTGTTGATTTTTAACTATAACTTAAAATGACTAAGCAAAATTTGAATGAATATTTTTAATGTTTAATGATATAAAAATTAAAAAAAATAAGGATTTTAGAGTTCCAAAACAAAATACATCAATCAGAAATCCACATTCTTTCACCGTAAAATGAGTGCCCACTTCTGATCATAACCATTAACACTGAAAACTCAATGAAATGACCAAAATCAAAAAAAAATCACTCGACCCACAAAACATCAAAACGTTTGAATAAAAAATGTTCAGTAACTAATTATTAATCATTTTTGATTATTGCTTTTGTGTATTCAAATCGCATTTCTATCATTTTCAAAACATTAAAGTACAGAAGACGTTTTAATCCAAATTTTTCTCTACCTTAATGCTCCTAAAATGATGGAATTATTATCGAAATGCGCATATGAGTAATCAAAAATGATCAATAATTAATTATTAAACATTATTGTTCAAAAATATTTTTAATGTTTTTTGGACTGTATGGAAATTCGTTAAAAAAACTTTTGTTTTAGCTATTGTTTCAGAACCATATTGTCCCAGCTACTATAAATTCAAAATTTTACTAACCTTACACTTAAAGAAAATGTATCTGAAATCTGATGAATAACAAGACACTAAAATTCTGTTATCTTCTCAGTAGAAAATAGAACACCTATTTCACATTTTAAAAATATTTACAATTTATGTTATTTAACTAGTGAAAACATCTATCAACTTTAATTTCCCAATCTTTATCATTTTCTAGTCATTTCGATTTAACAACATAAAACTCATATTAGTATGCATATATTGTACTTCTATTTATTACTATTTTGAATACCACTTTGTATAAAAAACAATAAAAGTAATTATGAATAATAAAATTCCACTCGTTTCAACATTTATAAATGCAATACGGAATATTAATTGAAACATAAATCACAAACATGACAATTAGATTTGCATTTCAAATTCAAATCGAAATAAACTTTTGTAAACAATTGAAAGCATTTATAACATTATTTTTTTATTGCTGTAATAATAAATACACTGGTAGCTGTTTATGGTAGCAGTTTTATTAATAACAGTCATGTTATTATTCTAGTTTTCATTTTCGGTTTATTCGATTAAAAATGTTACTGAAATATTTAATAAATGAGTTTTCATGCATATATATATATAGTTATAAAACGTATATTTTCTGTCCAATGTTAATTATGAATTGCACATACGAACTTTATTATTCAACATTGAAATAATATATTCTTCTTAGTTACTTTTATTATTTACAATTTTAATAAAAATCTCTAGATATACAGCATATAAGTAGACAATAATACATTCCAAACAAATCTCATCAGAGCCTCTACGTTCAAAATAATGAATATTAAAATGAATAATATATGTAGCTTATTTTAGTTTATATTCATATCAAATAATAATAATAATAATTGTAACTACACTTATTTAGAACAGTAAATCCGGGGAAGAGGGTTCCAAAGAAGGGCATGTCCTTTTGTAATTTTAATTATCTATATATATATATATATATATATATATATATATATATATATATGTAAATAGTAAATTAAAAAATATTTGTTTTTTTTGAAAAAAAAAAAGAAAAATATATTTTTATTTATAAATACATTTTCAGTTCTGTATCACGAGAATGTAACTTATAAATATTAAATATAGTAAAAAAATGCTAAATTTAAAACTGTTTATTTTTTAAACAGTTATTACATATGTTGTAAATGTAAGTAACACAAATAAAAAATGTATAAATATGTGTACTGAGTATAAAAAGATCGATTGACCAAAAATATGGTCGAAAATAATAAAAGTAACATTAAATAAACCGGAAAATCCACTTTAAAATGATATTAACATGAACACGATGAAATGACACTTTCATTAAAAAAAATTAAGGTCAGAATTCATAAAACAAATACCGTAATTATTTTCTTACCGACCTAATAATATTAAATATACGTTAAGTAACATTAAGTTAAAATATCGTTATTAAAGCAATCATGCGGATACAACAAATGAAAATGAAACGTTCATATAATTCCATTTATCGTAATACTGTATTTCAAGAAATATCCAGAGTATTACTCTGACGGAGTTTTCAATCGAAACAGTATAAATAAATTGTCGTTTTATTAAAATTTAATATTGTTGAAATGTTAACGTGTATCCTCTGAACAAAGATAAAAATATACTACTAACGTTTACGATATATACAAGAACAAAACGTAAGCAAACACAAGTTTTGTTTTCATAAACTTTACTACAGTAAAAATAAAAGTTTTTTTAGTAGAAAGGTGAAACTTATGCATTTATGTAGAATTTTTACATACTTCTACATTATCTTTGTGGACAAAAAAATGACCATTTGTATTCATAAGGGACTCATATTTTGATTAGTTTGATTAAATTTAACCAATTTAAATCTACAATTTCAAATAAGCCCATATATGTTCTGAAAAAGATTAATGAAACTATGTAGTTTTTATCATTGTAAGGTGCTGATTAATGGACATATCACTGAAAAAATTGCAGGTAGAAAAACATACAACTGTAATTTTTAATTTCCAGTATTTTATTTTTAACTTCAGATGAAAATTTTTATCTAGAAGGATTCTATTTTTTACCCATTGTTATTCCCAATCATGACTGAAAAAAAGATAAAAACTTGATGAATCCTTCTTGTTGACTAGATAAAATTCTTTGAAATTTCAGATCTTCCCATACTCGTAATATACATTAATTAGGTATAAAAATCGATTCGATGCTTTTAAATTGAATCAGTCATAACTATATTTTAAATTAAAATATTGTCTCGTCATTTTAGGATTTTGAATTGTCAACTTCGATATTTAAAAACACTGTATATCTTGGCCATACAGCTGACATAATTTCACCAAACAGTAGTGAACATGATGGCTTCCGAAAAGCAGTATACTTTTCGCATTCCAGTTAAAAAAAAATGGTGTCAAAGCCACGGGAATGATTTATTCGACTTTGGCTGAAGGTTTTGTGATTCATAAAACATGCAAAAAATGCTAAAACAGCAGAAGAGGTCTTAAAAGTGTATTACGACTTCACCGACTAAAAGTCACCAGCTTTTTTTCGATAACGGACTCGTCGGTTACGCGACAGATAGAGTAAAATTAAACAAAATAATGTGAAATATTTTGAAGATTGAAATATATTCCATTTTTCCATAAACATTCATTTTCTATAAAATGGGCACCGAATTAATTATGCACGCCTAAAACGTTATTTATAATTTATTTTGCTTCAAAACTCCTCGAGATTCGAATGAAAAATAAATTATAATAAATCTAAGCACACTTTCACTATCATCACAAGGATACTCTACAGGATACATCTAAGAATTGAAATGTTTTTTGGTGGTACAGTCGAAAATGTAACATGACTCCAATTCAGTCCTTAAGATTGACAGTATTTCTATGTTGTTTTATAAAAAATATGTGTTTAATTTAAAAAAATCTAAGTTCTTAAATTCCGCGTATGAAAATCCATAAGAATTCTGATTAATTTTCATGCAGAAAAAAGTGCAGGAAAGTATATCATTTCTTTGAAAGATAATTAAGTTTATTTTTAAAATTTCCTTTTAATGATGTTAATTCCATTTTAATAAAATTATATACTAGATTAAACAATAAAAAGTTCCTAATTAATTCAACGAATAAGAACATAAGGTATCCAAGCAAATATAATTAGTCAAATGTCTTTAACTGAAAAATACGCACATAATGTTCTATAAATAATATACATTTTAATTTCACAATTTAAAAACATAATACATTTTACCAACAATTTCCAAGTTCGCAACCAACATTTCGAAGCACTGTAAGCATTGTAGATCTTTTTTAATGAGAACCAAACATGTACATTCTTAATTAAGATTTTGTTTATATAAAGTGCGTATATTTTTTAATTATTCGTCTCATATATATATATATATATATATATATATATATATATATATATATATATGTGTGTGTGTGTGTGTGTGTGAAAATATGTGCAAATAATGAATTAGCCTCAGTTTGAAATAATACCGCATCTTTTCACGCAAATCTTTTATTCTGTTTGAAACAAAAACACCGTTTCATTAAACAGACGACACGAAACATTTCTGTTTACTCTTTAATTGGCCTTATATACAAAAGACGATATCTAATTAACTAAAATCCCGTTAATTCAATCGTAATGTTAAAATAAAAAGTGATCCTTTGATAAAATTAAATAAAAGGAATATCCTGGTAGTACATGATGTTTAAATACATATACGTACAATTATATATATATATATATATATATATATATATATATATACACATGTGTGTGTGTGTTTGTGTATGAGAACATTCCATAAAGTGAGATCTATTCAACCCGGGTTCTCATTACAGAAGATGGTGAATGAGTTGTAGATTATGATGACTTTGATGTTAATAATGGGGTTGTTTAATATAATTATGAAATTATATGCGTGTACATATATATATATATATATATATATATATATATATAAATATATAACATCATTATACATTATAACACTATAATTGTTAATAATATTTAGCATATTGTTGTATTAAATGGATAAACTAATTAATAAAATAGTCACGTTTAAGCAACAAAACTGTTACGAGATAATTTTAAAAAATAATCATAATTGATTTATGTTCTTTATACTGATATTTAGTTTTTTTCTTAAATGTTACTAATTCATTTTTAGCCTCTTATTTACTTTTTTACCCCTATCAGTCCAACTGGCAATTATATTGTTGAACATGTACCAGAATTATTCTTCAACAGGCATTTATAAACATGACATTTATTATTTTTTTTCAAAATTTTGTATGTTTGTGGAATAAGTGAAAACTTTATTTATGAAAGTGAATTTAGCCACAGTGGCTAGACTGTATTACCAAAAAAAAACTGAGAAGGAGAGAAAAAGTCGGTTGAGATGTCTTATAGAAATTTGTACATTTTTTATTTAAATCAAGAATAATAAATGAGGATGATTTTCGTCGAATTTAGAATATAGAAACTAGATATGAGATTCATTTGAATCACTTATTTCCTTTTTTGCTTCAATTTTTCAAAAATACAGTTCTCCGACACAAAAATTATGTAAAATAATCATTAAAATTTCCTTTATCCCCCTAAGTCTTACATATTTTTATAGAAAGTAATTATAACATTCGTTGACGTACATCTCATTTCACAGTTAGTGAATTGTTAGGCTGTGAAAAAGCAGCAGCGTCAAAAATAACTGATAACCAAAAAATGAGATGTCTTTATCTAAATAAGTGTACAGATTTCTATAAAACATGGAACTCACTTTTTCTCTCTTTCACTTATTCTTATTTTATCTTCTAACTAATTTTATCTACAAGTACCAAAATATCTACTTATGAATCATAGATGAATGGTTGTTATAGTATTGGTCACTTTTAATACATGAAATACTAAAAATATCTTGAATATAACAGCTAATAAAACTAATTATTCATAATTACCATAAATTAAGTACATATTAACGTTTTTATCCATATTAAAATATCATTTATTATTTTTTATCAATAAATAACGTCAATTAATTTAAATAAAATTGTTTCGTTTATTTCAAGTCAAGACATTTTCACATTCGAATAAACTCTCATAATAAGCAATTATATTAATTAATTTAATTGAAATGAACATCCGAAAAGAAAAAATATAATTTAGAAAATTTCGAATTTTAGATACTTTATTTAATATTGTATCTAAATACATCCTTCAATAAATATCCCACTAAATAAAACAATCTGTCTCTATATTTTTTTGCTATACATATCAAGCTGTTCATTATTTTCTTTGTGAAGCTTTTCTTTTGTATTAATGTCAATACAAGTGTCGTTCTAATACATTAAGAAAACTATGACAAGAGTAACTTTTATTTCGTTCTATTTGGTCATTTCCGGAAAAAACAATCATAATTGTTTCATTGTGTAGATGTGGATAAAGAAAAACAATTTAAATGTTATTGTAAATATTTAAAAAAATCATTAGTATGTTTAACATATTTGAATATTTTTTTTGATAATTTTTTAAATATTTTAATCTGTTAATAATGAAATGCTTGTTCCATAAATCATTTCCAGCCCATTGTATAAAATTCTATAAATAATTTAATTACAATCTGAACAGATTACCTCGAACCACTTAATCTGAAAATTACATATTAATTAACGATCCCTCTTAAATAAAATATCGGCAATCAATAAATTAGCAACTTATAAGTTTTAAAAATATGAAATATTTCGGACGCACGTCATCGTTGTAACGTTGTGTACGTGAAGGATTAGTTGTAAGATTACAATATGGGCTCGTCTTCCCTTCATATACGCGAAAGATTAAAGGATTTTCGTGTACAATATGTATGGAATTAGACTGAACAATAAATATGTCAGACTAAGATAAACAAAAACAGAAATACGCTATTGTGCGTGCATTCGCCACCGTTACAAGTTCCACTGTTGAAATTTAAATTAGGGTTTACGCGAAACTTTCTAAGTAGTTAGAACTTAGGTAGTTGGATTAGGATTAAATTATTTATTTATGTATTTAATCGAATATGAATTCGAAACTAATAAGACAGTGTATCAATAAGGATTGTCACCAGTACAGTTATGATCCATCTGTTTATACAATATTTCATGTGGGTTTTCTTGTTCATACATTTATATAAATTGAAAAGTTTTTTGAAATTATCAAGCATAAGAAATTGTGGAATTGCTGATAAATTTTAAATATTTCTTACTTAGAACCAATATTTTTTTAATGTCTTCTTTGCATAATTGATTTTAAACGAGTTTTATTAAAAGTGATAACTAACGAACTAGACTTTGTATAAATATCTACAAAATTTACATAACATTCAATTAAAGACATAAAAAAATACCAAATTGAGACATTTACCTAATTAATAATTCCCAATCGAACATGAAAAGTATTTTAATTATCATTTCTTTTGTTGTATCCACTTCCATAAACAATCATTTGGAGCAGAAACCGGCCAAGTTTCCGCTGAAATGAAAAAGAAAAACATACCATCTTTGTATTTTAATCGAATACAATGAAACAATCGAGCATTGTGAAAACTTTGTTTCCTGTACTTTGTGAAAAAGAATGAAAAAAAAATCTGCCAATAGTCTGTAGTCGAATGTTATAAACTTACAAATTTATTCATAACAAACACAATAGAAAATTGTGATAAAAATTAAAATACACGAATATTACATACATTCATACATATTTACATATATATATATATATATATATATATATATATATATATATATTATGTATAATTTCAAAAGAATATATCTCTAAACATATGAAACATTAAAAAACGAGCAAAAATACGTTCACATTTTTCTTCGAGGACATCTAAAACGCAAATAAATAAAAATCTCATAAAGTTGAAAGCTCATAAAGCTTTTTATTATCAAGAAGTGAACATTTCTATTAGATAAAGCAAAAAAATGTTTATTTTTTCAATCAAAAACATTTTATATCTGTTTATCTTTTGAAATGATTCAAATAAAATTACGAGAAAATAAATCAAATAAGTATTGAAAAGCAAAATGTGACCTAGGAGCTGAATTTTATTTAAAAAAAATATAATGTTGCTAAATCTATTGTTTGTAACATCCAAAATAAGAATGTTATAATCAATGCGATGATAAAGTAATAATAAATGTGTATTGATCAATGTAATAATCAATTAATGAACATTTTTAATCTAAAAAAAATTGTTATCGCTGGTAAGTAAAAAAAATATATGTGGAAATGAATTCAGTCACAGTTCCAAAAATATATTATGATAAAAATATATAATTAGTTGTGTATCTCTAACAAAATATTTTCACAAAGAAATTTTCACAAGCTATGAGTCAATAAGTTCACGATATTATTTGGAACAATAAAGTTACCAACTGGGCTGAAAAATTATCAGCACAGCGAAAATTAATACAATTTTTTATGAGGAAAAACTTACAAATGTATGTATATATATATATATATATATATATATATATATATATATATATTAAAAATTTAATACACATATGAATATTGTAAATGATTTCGGAACCATTAAATTTATTATAAAATACTAAAAATTAATAAAAACGATTGGATTCAGAAAACTAACAACATTAAAAAGCGACATTCGATGCGGTCGTTTTTTCACCTCAAACAAAAGTGTCAGTAGCAGCTGTGAAATGTAGGTGCAACGTTGAACGTTCACAGTTAGTTAATCAATCACATTGCAAGCCACAAAAGATATCGAGCTCAAAGAGAATCGATCGTCGCAAGGTTATACCGCACCTCAATGTCGATTTCTATGTTTCCGAAATCATTAAACAACATTCAAAGAATAGATATTCTGTGAATGAAAACACAAGCGAAAATTAATATTATTTATTTATGAACATATAATATACTGAAATACCTGTTTGCAAATATTTAAACATTGTCAAATATATAAATCACATTTAAAAGCACTATACACCTAACACAATGCATTTTATAATTTTAAATAATTGACATTTAAAATAATAACAATTGAATATTATTGTATACTGATGGAATCTACGTGCCATCTATCGGTTATGAAATCAACCATTAGCAAAAACTACACCTCATGTTACAGTAGTCTACATATATATATATATATATATATATATATATATATTATCTTCTTTTAATACATATTTTAATATAAGCCTCTTTCGCTTCGATATAATTTAAAATTCGTTACATAATAGAAACAGAGAACAAATTTTGAAAACAATTGTGACTTAAAGAAATATAATATACTTGTTGCAAAAGGAAACAAGCCTGTACTGAAAAGAGGTAAAAATTATTACGACAGATGTATAAGGTTCGTATTTTTATACTGTCACGTTCCTTCCAAAACCCACGCTAAATGTTTGTAAATGTGGTCATCCACCATTTTACTACTAATTTTTAAACAATGCACTGATTGCTAAAAATCTAAATGTGCCATTTATCAATTTTTTATCTACTTTTCGCAAAAATATTACACCATATATTATCATAAATGTTTTTCTTAGTTCTAATTTATCAAAAAAAAATAAGATTAAGGGTCAAAGTTCGAGATCTCGTTTTTTTTATTCGTTTATATAATTATCACATTGAAACCAAGTACATGAATTGAATAATGATTAATAAACAGTGAACAAAAAAATCGTTCAAATATAAAACTGTGATATACGAGTATATAGTATAAAATTAAAATAATACTTCGGCGTGTTTAAAAACAAACGTCATCTTTAGTCACTTGGCTTGATCTGCATGTAATTATATGAATTTTTGAAACAAATGCATAATTTATTAAATTATATACATACCTATATAAACAAAAAATATATTTAATATTTCACAAATTAGTTCTTTTTTGACCTGCAAACCTTAAAAAAATCTGGTCAAAAATATTCAATAAATCATTTTTGATATCATCTTCCAAGCTTTAAGGCATTGAAAAAATTCAGAAAATTCATTTTAAAAAAAATTAATTTTCTGAAAAAAAATTTCTCGATCACAAGATTTTCTACTTTAGTACTTTGAAGATAATGGTATCAGCATCAAAATGTGCATAATAACAATCAAAAATAATCAACAATGATTTATGACAACAATGACCTAAAAAATTGTCTTTGGTTCGAGAAAAGAAGTCATTTGTTTAATTAAATTAAGTCACGGTGTCAGAACTGTATAATATTTTATAGTTTTAAATTAAAGAACACGTAAATGAAATTCATAATAAATATAAATTATGATGTAGGAGTAAGATTGATTTATGTATTTTTATATGTTTTAAACATTTGTTTTGCGTTGAAATTATGTAGAATTGAATATCAAAGTCGTGATAAAACTAAAAAAAAGTTATTGATCGCAGTCGGTAGGATTCGAACCTACGCTCCCAGAGGGAATCTGATTTCTAGTCAGACGCCTTAACCGCTCGGCCACGACTGCATGTTAGTTGTTGCCAAATTTTGAACATAAATAGTACAATATTTATTATTAATATATATATAAAAAAAATGTTTTATTTACCTTTATACATGCTGTTATTGAATCACTCTTTTTTTTGTAAACCAATCATTATTCGGTCATTAAAATGACCTTGACTCTATTCTCTTCTAACTTACATAAAAGTGTATATCTATCATTATTATGAAATATTATATCATAGTCTTATCTGCGACGACGATTCTATTTACAAATATTTAAATTTACCTTGTCACGAAACGTACTGTGTCATAAGTCTTAAGTATCTCTGACTTTCTACATTGATCAAACACAATTATTTTTTAAAAAAATGGTTAATTTTCTTGCGATCGGTACATCTTTAACACCGAATATTGGAGGATGGGTTGGTGGATATGTAACTTCAGGTAATATGCAATGGTATGAAACTCTTAAAAAACCGAGCTGGAGACCGCCCAATTGGGTATTTGGACCGGTGTGGACTGGTTTATATACTGGAATGGGATATGCTTCCTATTTAGTTTATAAAGAAGGTGGTGGATTCAACGGTACGTATGAATAACTTTCGATTTAAATACGAACCATTTACTACCGAATATAATATTTGTAGGACCTGCACGGTATCCCCTAATGCTTTACGGTGGTCAGCTCGCATTGAACTGGGCATGGTCACCGATATTCTTTGGAGCACACAAACTGAAATGGGTATTTAAATAGTTTTAAAATACACAATGATTTCTTTTTTACCCTACAAACCACATTTTTTTGTGGAGCGAAAAAAAATCATTTGTAAAAGTAAATTTAACTACAGTATCAGAACTGTATTGTAATGCACAGAATATTATAATATTACAATCTTTGTTGTAGAGTCTTATCGATATTTGTGCTTTATGGGCCACGACAGCGGCATGTGGTTGTGCTTTCTACAAAGTTGACAAAGTCGCTGGATATATTTTCATCCCGTATATTTTGTGGCTGACTTTAGCAACAAGTTTGAATTACGTTATCTACAGAGATAACAAAGAAGAAGATGAAAACCCAAAGATAACAGAAATTAAAGATAAATAATAAGTTTTATAGATGTATCAGATTTGTTATTTTTAGAGTTATAAGTTTTGTACACAAATAAAATTCAGTAATTAGTAAAATTAGAGTATGATTCTTTTATCTTTTGAGAATTATTGGAAGTGTAACTTCAAACACTTAATTTCATTATTAATCAACTAATATTTATGAAATGTTCCATATTTTAAACAGATTTCCATGTTCACAATTATATTTGATTGTTAGAAGCAATAGTAATTTTCAATCAAAAAAGTTACTGCATGCATTTAAAAAAAACAGACACCTTGATACATATTTATAAATATTCATAAAAATACACATGAATTCATTATATTGTAATAACAAATAGCTTCACACTTTGTCAAATTAGAAATTTATATCAGTCTATTCAGTGAATCAGCAAAAATGAAATATGTTGTTTGAAACTGACTTATTTTAATTTAAAATACAAAACTGTGTCTTCACATGTATTGATAAGATAAAGTTTACAATTTTATTTTCATTTAAAAATTTAAAATTAATTATTTGTATTTAAAAGTGTTTTTTCTTTTACTGTTAATTTAAAGCAACTTTTGAAATATGATTAGCCATATTTATTGTAAAATAACATTATGTATTTTATTAACTACTCTTCCAAATATTGGTACTGGTATACTGAGACTTTTTTTTACAAGAAATATGAAAGATCGGTTTAGTCACTTGAAAATAAGGTACCGACTTCCTCCTCGCTGGCTTTATGGTGCTCTGTGGACTTTGTTATACTTTAACATGGGATATGCTTCGTACCTAGTGTATCGAGATAGCAAACAAATTAGCAGTATGTAATCTTTCAAAAATACATTTCTGTGTACAGATAGAAATTTCATTTAAAAAATACCATTTTTATTTTCAAGAACATGCTACAATATGTGCATTATCTATTTATGCTACACAGCTTTTCTTCAATTGGGCACATCTTGTCTTGTTTTTTAAGTTTCAAAAATTGAAACTGGTTAGTATCTTAATATATTGATTACATTATTTAATATTAATCACAATTAATATTTCAGACTTTCATCAATGATATTTTACTGGATGTATCAGTGCTCATGTGTATATATCGGTTTTACTGGATCAATCCATGGGCTGGGCTTTTGTTAGTACCATATTTGACCTGGCTTGTTTATATATCTGTAATCAGTTATACAATATATAAAGATAATCCAGAACCTTTAAACATTCAATCACAATTTAACAAGGAATTCCTCACACCAGAAATAATCACAGAGGGAAAAAAGTTTAATTTTAATATCAACAACTAATTTTAATTTAATTCAATAACTATTTACTGTTGCACGGAATAAAAAGGATATTGGAAATAAACGTTTGAATGTACTTGAATAATTGATTTTATTTTTTTAACACTCGCTAAAGTAACAAAGACAATAAGGATGATTTCTTAAATATTGAGTGCTCATTAACATCTGTCAATAATCATTGCAAAGTTCACAGAATCAAAACAAAATAATGTTATCACACTTTTAATAAACAACTTATCCGATCTCTCATACCACAAAACACATTGACAAAATAAAATGTTAATGTTGTAATAGAATATTTTGTTTATTTTCTATGAAATATTCTATACATATGACTGACACTGTTTTAAAGGAGAAAACAATTCTCACAATACCTAATTAGAAACAATTTCAGTTTTTAATTCGAGACTGAAACATACGTAATTCGAAATTGCAATAATACATATAATTCGAGACTGCAATATTATATATAAATTCAAATTGTAACATTATATATAATTCGAGACTACAACATGTGTATTGTCATCGATAACAATTTAAGTGTTCAATTTTAACCGTTTTTTTTTTTATGAAACAATACAAGTACCTAAATTGTATCGATGTGAAACTAAAAAAATAACGTTACAAAAAAATATTCACAAGCTTGATTGATCATTTGAACCGATCGGTAATTACAAAAAAAAGAGAACAACTTTAATAATAATAATAATATGGGATCATCCAACTCTAATTCTGTTTCGGTTTTTCGTTAGTCGAGTCATCTTTTTTTGAGTCTTCCTTCTTTGCAACTTCTTCTTTGGAAGCTTCATCAAAGTTTCCGACTAAATCGGGTACTTCATCGTCTTCATCCGCGACGATTTTCCCGGTCACTCCAGAACTCGCTACACTGCTTGCTAAGCGTTTTAACTGATTTAATCCTTCAGATCCCAACTGACTCAAAATACCAGGTAACATATCTGTGATCTGTTTATTTTCTCCATGACCTGTTATAGCGAACGTATTGGCAGCGAGCGATGCTTGAGCCTTGGGATTATTGAAGTGAATTACTGTACCATCGTCCTTAATCATGTTGACTTCCTCGATTCCGGGGATAGTGTTCACTGATAATTTCTTCAGTGAAGATTGTAACTTTTTATCGTCGGTTGCTGCAGTTGCATGAACAACCTTTTTCTTACGACGTGGGGTACCTTTACCGCCGATTCGCACTTGCGCTTGCATTTTCTTCAATTTTTCAGAATTCATGTTTAAATTACTTAAAAACACAACACACAAACTAGTTTAATACTAATATACACGATTTTATATTGTAAGGATTAGTTAAGTTCTTTAAAAACTGTATAACAGGGTGCACGTGCTTTAAAGCCGGGCACCACAAAAGATAAAATGGAGGAGTAATGCGACTTCCTTAACAATTGTGCATTCGATTTTACAACTACCAAAAAGTTTGGTAACCCCTATAAAACAAAATGAGTGAAACGTCCCAGTTACTTTAAATTAAATTTGTAATTTATTTAAAAATTACTAATCTTAAGTAGAATTAAAATTTTCATTATTTCTACTTATTTTATGAATATTAGAAATAAAAACTTTTGAAAAAAATACTTTATTACATGTATTCATTTACATTTTGAAAATGACAATGCAAAGTAGACATGAATATTTATTGAACTTTAATTGTGAAAGTTAGTATTAATACCTCATTAAAATGTATTTAAAGTTATGTACAAGAATAATGAAATATTGGGATTTTTATATTTATTTTCGTTAAACGTTAGTTTGTTTAAAATATACATAATATTTAATATGCTGAAATATAAAATATTTCACACACTAAAAATAAAAGTTATTAATTATTTTTATTCGCACATACAAGAATATATGCATATAATTTATATCTTTTGTGTGTAAATATATTTCAGATTTATTAATGTACAATCCATTTTCGATTTCTGAAGTATTCTTGCCTTTTCTTATCACGTGCAGTGTTGTACATTAATTTTTGCAGTCGTTTGTACTCCAATTCAGCGTTGATTATTTCAGTATCAACTGCAGGTCCAAATTTTAATTTTTCATCACTTTTAATTTCTTTAAAATCATCCAAGATAGGTACCAGCAAATTATATGTTTCACTGCAAAATCTTTGAAACATAGTATCTACTTCTTTCTTTTTCTCGAGATAATTTGTGTTCAAATTTTGTATGTCATTTTGATAATTTGTAACTGTTTTCTGCTGACTTTTTAATTTTTCTTTATTCTGTAGTACTTTATCATAAGCTTCTTTTTCTAAAGTGTTTGTGAACAAATCTACACATCCACCTTTTAAATATCTTTCCATCTGTATCTATTGAATGAAACATAAATTTCGTTTTTTTTCATGTCATTGTGTATTACATATACTTACCTCTTCTAAATTATTTTCAGCATCTCTTAAAGATGACCTTAATTCATATAATCTCATTACTTCATTATTATATAATTTCTTTATATCATTAATTTTTACTTGTAAATCATTTACTATATCCATTAGTGAATTTTTATTCTGCTCTTGAAAAACTGTAAATTGTAACCATGCTTCTTCATAATCTATTGGTGCCTCTACCTTTTCATTAAATAAACATTTCTCTTGTGAATCTTCTTCGATGATATTCGATGAAAGACTCAGTTTAGAATGTAAGTGGCTCTTTCCAAATTTTGATTTCGCTGTATTTTTTTTACCTAACTTTACATCATTTTCATTTAATTTCGGTGTACCTAAAAACATTTCCGTTTGTAAATTACTTCATATACAAAAAATATAAGATAGGTAGTTATTCATTTTCAGTATTTACCTCCCATCGTTTTCTTGCGTACGTCTAGCGGTATCGTAGATACCGAAGAAGGTCCCGAGATATCTTCATGTGTTTTATATTTGCCTAATTGTTTTAATTTAAGTGTGCGAGATGGACTCTGCATAACTGAGCTTCGTCTATTTTTCTAAAATTTTAAATTATTAATAATTTTCAGTTGAACATATCAATAAATTCATTCTATAATTTTATATGAATTATTACTAATAATTTATATATATTCATACACTATTATACAGTTATTGAAAAACAAAATCTGCCATTTGTTTTAGCAATAAATATGTACTTTAACCTACAAGGAGTTTCATAATTTCTTCATAAGCAAGATCGTAACTATTTTTGATAGATTTATCTTTATCGGCTTCTACTTTTTTAAAAGCTTCCTTTAATATACCCAAGATAGTCATTATGTGCGACATATTACATAAACCAATATCAGATATTCTATCCTCGACAAAATCTTTAGCTATATTTTCCATACGTTCATAGCGTGCTTGAGTTATAAAAAATCCTAAGTCATTTTCACTAAATATTGTGTTCAAGTACAATTCACGAGTGACTTCTTCAAACTTTTTCTAAAATATAAAATTATTTTTTACTGATCAAGAAATATATTATGTATTAAATAAGTTCCATTGTATAAACAACTGTTGATTATAGTTATTAATTTTTTAAATTAGAAATAAAATTTGAATTTATATGATTAATGGTTTAAATTTTGATATAGATTATAATATTTGAACTTGGAAGGAAAACGTTATCATTTTGAATGAGAAATTAAGAAATATGTAAGCAATAAATTTATTTTCATAGGAAATTAAATTGTATTCAATACACACTCTAAGAACTTCAACTTCGTAACGTCGATCAAATTCTACTGTGGTTGCAATTTTGTCTGAAGGAAATCTATAAAACATATCTGAGAATCTGAGAGTCGATAATGTGATATCTAAATCTTTCTTCTTGTTTGTCACATGTCCAATAAACCTATTATAATGTGTATATTAAAGAAGTATAGATGCTTTTATAAAATAGAAAATGTTTTTGATTAAATTAAATTTATGCATCCTGCATGAGGATATTACACAACTAGTATTAATATTCAGTGGTAAATAAAGTGACACATTAATAGTCAGTAATCACATATAATAATTTCACAAAAAGAAATAACATTCTTTTTATGTATGTAGAAAAAAATATTGTCACTAATGGTATATGAAAAAAAAATTTAATCGACCACAATGTATTTTTAGGTCGATCATATACAATAAAATGTAAATATATGTATTTTCTTAGTGTTCAGTTATTAATTTGAAATTTCAGTATTTATGTAATTAAAAAAAATATATTTTTTTCAATATACTGAACTAATTCAAATATGATATTTAATATTCTCTTATACTTTTGATAATTATAAATTTATAATGCAGACATAAAACAATAAATTGTTGCAATCAACTAAAATAAAAATTTGAAAATTTTGAATCTATGCAAAATAAAGAAAGTAAAAAAAAACACGTTCAAAATCTAAATAAATTCAAAATTTAAATTCCTTTCTTACCTGATTATCGACTTTGTACTTAAACTATCTCCAAGATGTTGTTCTAATGCGGTGTTTTTTCTATCTAATTTGATCGTTTTTATATCAGAACTGCCTTGTAGTAAACGTAAATGATTATCCAAATAAAATTTTGTTAAATTCGATGCACCGATTTCGAACGCTTTACGCCACTTATTAGTGGGTTTGTTAATAGAATCTATACCCGCAAAATCTATTAAATATATCTAAAATTGATAACAATTGTAAATATATCTGTTCTATAAATTCGGTAACAGGGGTTTAAATAAAAACAATATTTTATTTTTTATTGATTCTGTGTGTCTATCTTTTCTTAAAACTTTTAATGAAGAAACCAATGATTTTTATACTCAAGAATTCATTAATGAAGTCACTCTCTCAATAAGATACAGATTTTTCTGATCAAAATGTTCAATAATTGTTTAATGATCATTTTGATTGTTGACTATTGTTTGTTTTCGATCAAATTGAATAAAAAAAATCCAGTATTCCTAACAAATTTTCAAGAAAAGACTAACTACAATAATTGTTTTTTTCCAAATTTCTAACATCTGTATAATATATAGATACATCGTACCTTCGATGTAAGCTTATAAGGATTCGACATCTTTCTCGACCAGAAATGGACGTAGAGCGTCAGAACGCTTGTATATAAATGAGACATTTTGTACGGTGCTTTCTCATTCACTGACCGTCTTCCTTCACCTAAATAAACATTAAGTTATTTAAAAAGAAAATATATTTCTTTCTATACTTGTATATTTTATAAAAAAAAAATGATAAATGTTTTAAACCAAACTGGCCTGAAAATAATAAAGATAATCCATCTTTTTCAGTATTGAAGTTACAAACATTCACATATTTATGATGTTTTCCTGAATCTGTTTTATTGGCGAGCAAATCGATTAATTTTGATTTAGTTGTCTCTATGAACGACATG